>CABFOV010000040.1:342211-365941 GCA_902141375.1 Timema poppense | reverse complement strand
GTCTCACAAATTTATAGTTATTGTTCATATTCTATTTTATTTCCAGGTACTTGTGAGAATATTTGTGAATCAAAGTTTATTTCTTTGTGATTCAAAGTTTAATAATAGCATTTCTTGACTTAGACAGTCACAAACAAAGTGAAAAGCTTTAGTTTACCAACAGCAGTACAGATGTGATTGTATGACAGGATAATTACTTTCACAGGAAATTAGGAATTATAAGTAGAAATCTGAGGCGTAGAGGAGAACAAAATATTATGACAACTTTGCAAAAAAAATAAGAAATAAAATGTAACTTTCTGCAAGTTTAACAAGAACTCTTTGTTCTATCCCATTTGAGTGTAATACACATTCATATTGATCTTTAAAATACTTATGCTCTACTTTAATTAATAACATAAATATATAATATTTGAGAGAGCTGTAAGTCTCGAATATTTATTTTAAAATAACTATTTAATTGACTTTAATGATACTTTAAAAAGTTAATCATACAAACCCAGATTATAGATGTTAAATTACATACAATAGCAAAATAAATCTTCTCTTTACTTGTAATTAGTTGGTTTGTATGATTTTTCCAATAGGTCCACTAACGACATTTTAGGTCATATTGTCCTTAAATGTTTACACTCGGATATAACTTAAATAATAATTGTATTGTATATTTCAGCCTAGTTCATATTTATTAAATATGTATTAATTTAATATAAAAACAAAGTCTTAGTACCTGTTTGGACTATACATATATATTTTTCCCCCCTTAACATTACGTCTTACTACCCGTTTGTATACTAATTACGTTAATGGTTTTAGGGTATAGGAAGTTTATATTTAATGGAGGTATACCGGAATTCGCTTTAATGAAGAGTGGAAAACCGGTTTTTGAAAAATCACCGTAAGTACACTCGATCGCCCGACCAACCTAGGCTCGAACCTCGATATCCCAGTCATCGGCAGTCTAGTCTATTCTGAGAGTAATGCCTTAAACCATGCATCCACACAGGTGGTTTACTCGTACTTAAATTACGCAAATAGAAAGAGGATAAAACAGTACCATTTTAAGAGAAATGTACCTGTGTTTGCTTACAGGTAAATTAGAAAACCATTAAAGAAAAAATCGCTCAGTAAACCCAATCTAGAGTTTAGCCTCGATTCCCCAGTCATCAGCTGCCCAGTATAACACGCAAGTGACCATAAATGTGGCTTGCCCTATAATTATTCAACACAAGCTTAAATTTAAATACTATACATTTGACCTAAATATAAAAGAAGATCGAACCCTAATCCCTCAAACTTGAGGTCGATATTTTTAAAAATTGTTTGCACTATGTTTTAATTATAGTAAATATTTTATAAATACACCGTATAGCCTCAAAACCAGGGCAGAGATTCAGGTTTATCTAGTTATGACAAGAGGCTATTATCAAACGTTTCTGCTAATATTTTTTTTTAAAGCTAAAACCAAATAAAGTGTCTCTCTGGACCAAATTGAACGGACACAGATAAAAACAAAAACCCATCTGGCAACACAGCGATTAAAAGTGTTCACCTATTTGTAGACGAGACTAATACAACCTCGAGCAATGAAGATATATTTTTTTTTTCTCCCCAGTTTTCCTACCGCGGTAGATAATGTGAGCGAGGAGGTTTTCAAATTGGTGTCAGCGGTGGGACGTTGCCTGCATAACGAGTGGGTTGCCGACGCCACGCCATTAAGGGGCAGTGCCTCTAGCATCTCGACCGAATAGCACTCTCGGGTGTGGAGTCCTAACAGCATCCGAGAGACAGGCCCGAGGCCTCAAGCACACTTAACCCTTTCCACCTTCCTCAAACCCCCTCTTCATCCCGTTTTCACCCCGTCCCACTTACAAACATGGACCCCTCTCTACTCATATACTCACACTTCTGTACCAACTTTATCGCTACCCTGTGTCATAAGCACACACCATTTCGGGACACGACATACACAGTAAATGTGGGGAAGAAAATATAGAAATAATATGTGAAACTCAAACAATGCCTTACCCAAAAATAACCAATAACTTAGTTGTATTTAGAGAACTGTTACACTCTCTGAAATAGTACAGTAAGCTCTCCGGTAAAGGAGCTCGAAGTCAATTGTTTTGATTCAAATCCGAGTCTTTTTAAATACATTAAATATTCCCTAAGCCAAATCAAAGTTAAAATACTTGAACTAAAAAAAAGCAGAAAAAAAAGATTATTTTTATCATATTTATATCACTTTATTCACTAAATATTAGATAAAACATTTTTATTTCAAAATAGCTTAGATTTCATCCAAAATTGACAAATTATTTTACAAACACAAAATATTGGTTTTTAAATAACAACAGAAACATATTGATGTACTGTACATACCAAAAAATGATTTATTTAAATCATAAATATGCATTTTCGCTGTAAAAATATTTACTGACAAAGCTTTAATTGTCAAAGTATTTTCTTTTTCAGAAAGAGTCAAAGTTAACAAACATTCGAAGCCAAGTTAAAGCACGCGCAGCTTCTTATGATACAGTTTCTTGATACCATATAAATATAAAAGTAAACTAATTTCAATATTGCAGTTAAGATGTTAGGGTCAAGTTGTCATGTAGCGCTTATGATAGTGTACAAAATATTTTAGTTGGGAAACCTGAAGATACGAGATACTTTGGTAAGGCAATATGAAAATAGGAGTGTAATGAAATAATAGATTTGAAGTTGGTAGGTTGTAAGGATACTGGGTAGGGGAAGAGGTTACATAATGTTGAGTTACACACAGTTTACTCATCACAAGACAGTGTTAAGATGATCAAACCTCGCAGGTTACAATGTAGAGTACATGCAGCACGAATGGGAGAATATGAAACCGCACTTAAGGTATAGACTGGCAAACCCAATGGGAAGAGACAATTGGGAAGACCTAGACTTAGATGATAGGATAACATTAGAATGAACCGGAAAAAGAGAGGGTGTAATGAGGTGGATTGGATAGAATTAACTCAAGATAGGAATAGGTGGCATACATTTTTAAGTGCGTTAGTGAGCTTTCGAGTTCCTAGCGCCAGTAAGTAAAGTTGTCAGGCTAGGGATTGGAGGGCGAGCATACGTTCTGGCAGCCATGAGACTTAGTCCTTTAAGGCCAGAAAGTTGGCTAGCTGGTGAAGAGATGTACTGATTTATCACTCTTTTTCATTTAGTTTTTATTAAGATAAACCCGGTTGGACTCATATAATTTTTAATATGGTACAACAATTTTATTAAATATGAGTTAGATTTTTAACCTATATTTTTGACCCAATTTTAATAACATTTGTCACTTTTTTTTACGTCTTTTATGGTAGTTTTCCCATAGTATTAAACCAATATAAAAATTAAACGTATTTTATTAGAAAAATGGGCATTTTCTTGAATTAGCGTAATTTTACAGTGCATTCTTGCCAAATATGGTGAAAAGACGAGATATTAAAATAATTTTATTAGTCAACCAGTTACTGTCTTGTCTTGAAGAAGTTCCTTGAGCTAATGTGTTGTTGATTAAACTTGTGTCAGCTACAAGCTATTGGTGAATGTTAGAAGCCTCCTTTTTAAACAATGGTAAATGTGCCAATATCCATTTTTATTAGTCTTAGGCTACTATTGTTTTCAAGGCTACTATTACAACTCATACTGTCTATTCAACTAAATATGTAGTGAGTTTCCTTGCATATTTTGAGCAATATTTTACTTTGAACTTGTTTTATATTAAAGGGTGTGGTTAAACATGCACGACAAAAATTTATATTCTTACCAAAAGTATAATTAATCTTTCCCACTGATTATGTTATGCGCTTAGTTCTGCTGAAGTTACCTTCAAGCAATCTGCTTCCCACCCTGCCACTACATTGATGCATGACCAAACCCTCTATTTATTTCTTCTCAACCTATCTTCCCAGAGAGGTATTATGAGGTAGACCAATATATAATATACAATAAGTTATTGACCTACATGGACTCGAAGGTACACGGATTAGTATATAAGGTTGTGAGACTTGGGCTTACGACTAGCAGAGCCATCTAGTAACCACTATTTTAAACAAAATAGATATTGTTCCTATTAACCTGACTCACAGCTGATAGAACCATAGCATTTTTTTTGTGTCGACAATAATCTTAATTCCCTATGTAAAAGCGTTATATTCACCAGCAGAACCTGTTTAGATTTAGTTATTCTTTGATATGAACATATATGTAAAAAATACAGTGTGTGAGAACCAGTTGAGTTAAACGTAGTTTAAACTTCAGTGGAAACATTGGGAATGAATCAATCGCGTAAGTCGAGGGATTATCATATGTACATTCACACATTCAGGATGTTAGGAGACTCATGGCCCCAAACTGCACATAGTGCTCGTTTGAACCTAAAGTGATACAAAATCTCTACAAACCTACATCCAGAAACCTATGCTGATACCATTAAATATATATAAAGTCATCTTCTTACACGGTGTATTGAAATATTATTTATTAAATTAGCTGGGATTTTATTGAAGGGTTGAAATACTTGAGTATGTAATAATTAAACTACAAATTATGCCAACAAAGAAGGTCTCCACTTATTATTAAACTATTTGGTGCACATATAGATAATATTCACACACTTTCAAAATTAATCTTTCCCAAATCTATAGCAAACGGGCCAAAAATGTAACACAATCCAACCCATTTTCCCTTTAAGTTTATAAAATTTGTACATAATTGGACGCCATTTCTATCTTTTAAGGTTACCTACCACACGCCGGGAAAACACGGGCTATTCTTTTAGTTAGAAAAAATATCGGGAAGTCACAAGGACTGTCACAAAATAAAATTTATCAACTGAAATATTTATGAATTTCGAAAATTTACTAGCAAGATTTAAATAACAGCTATTTTTATTTATGAAAGAGTGGAAAGAAGAGCACTGTTTCAAACAAGTTTTATTGCTGACCACAATCCTCAATTTTTTTTCTCCCTAACACTTTGGGTTGAGAAATTAATGCAGATATTTTTCTCCATCAAGGCAAGGTCATCCTGGTCTACACTATATATACTTGACTCTAAACTATTTACATTTATTTTAATTAAATACATTTTATTTCTCTAAAATACTCTAAAACGTTAAAAAAAATGGAAATTCCCCCTTTAAAACTGTAAAAACAGGGATTTTTTTTATCAATAAAATAGTGCCTTCCTTAGCCCCTGCCATTGAGATGACGTAGAGAGAGAGAGAGAGAGAGAGAGAAATACGTGTCTTATCTGTTAAAAGGATAGTGGCTAAAGCATGAGAAATCTTTTTAGTATAGAGTATTTTATATACAGTTTAACTTCTTTTTACTCTGCCTCGTAAATCAACCTGTTTAGTTCATAGTGTTATGACAGCCATAACATGTTTATGGCGCTGGCTTGTACAAATATAAATGTTATTTTTTAAAAGTGAGTTCTTCTAAGCTTTGCATCGTTACGTTTTTACCCTCTTATTTTAATTTACTTCCTAAATAAATATTTTAAAATGTGGTATTAATATTTTTTTAACTTTTGATGTATCTAAAACACCTGGAGTTATCTGAAATTTTTAACAACGATTTAGTGATCACTATCAAAATGGGTATCCTGTAATAATTTAGAGAGTTATGTGAGAGGTTAATTTTTTTTTTTTAATTATACTTTCTTGGCTGACCCTTTTACGTGGCGATAGGATGTTTTATTTACATACAATACATTGGAGTAAGGGTCTAGACTCAATTTTGGGTGTACAAGTGAACTGGGGACTGCTTTTTTATCCCCTGGTTACCACAAACTTCCCTCTCCACCCTTAGGTGGATTGGGCGCTGCTACTTTGCAGTATGCTCCACCCCGCCCACCAAGGTGGATTGGGCAATGCTATCCTAACCTAACCTAACCTAACCTAACCTAACCTAACCTAACCTAACCTAACCTAACCTAACCTAACCTAACCTAACCTAACCTAACCTAACCTAACCTAACCTAACCTAACCTAACCTAACCTGACCTTTCTTTTCATCTCACTAAGAATTAAATTTTTCCTCGGACATAATGTATGGAGTAGCTAACGTCCAGTTATATGGCATAAGCTGAACTGAATTGAAGTCTGCTGGCGTTTGATTGTATTAATTTTCAATTAGAAAATTACTGTGAAGTTCCCAATCCACCTGTTTACAATTCCTTCTAGTCAAATCGATGGTTCCAAATTTTACGACTTTCTCAAGTAGGACGTGCCCTATCCACCACTGCGCCCAATGTGTGTGTTTGTGTGAGTGTGGAAGTGTTGAAGGGAGTGTTTAGGGAGGTTTGGGGACAATATTGCTTGTAGTTTAACATTACATTCTTCTTAAAACCCCTTAAGCTACATTTTGAAAATGTAACTTTACTCTATCGTTGTAGGCAGTGTTTTTGCCGTTTTTTTTAGCAAAACTTTTTTTTTTTTGCAAAAATAAATCTAATATTGCTCCAGAAGAACCAGAAAGTTTAATTTTTTTCAAATGCTGATATTAACAGTTGTTAAATATCGGTCATTAGCAACGAGGCATTAGATAATAAGCTTTTTAAATGAAGAGAGAAAGTTGTCATTAAACTCAAGGACGCCCTTGGAAAATATTCATGAACTGTAAAAGGTCATCATGCGAATAAAATGAAGCTACATGTATCTATTGGAGAATTATTTGATTATTTTATCAAAAAAATTGTTTGGATATAAAAAAAAATATTGCCAAAACACTGCCCTCAACTTGCGTTCCATACACTATCGGGGGTATTAACCCCCAAATCTTTCCCTTAGTCAATTTAACGATCCTTGACTGGGTTTCATTCAAAGTGTGAACATAGCCTTATCTGTAATATCTGGACCGTGTTAGTAGATCCTCCAATCACGGGCCGGTTGAAGGTTTTGGAGGGAAGAGGTGATGGATCACTTGCCGATGTGTCTTATCGTCTCAATTCACCCTGTTACCCGCTACCCTCACCCCTTTCACCAGGGTAGGTGGGTGCAGGTTTGAATTAACCTTCGGCTCGCCCATCGAACTCATTAAACAAACTTCCGACTAATGGAGGAGTGACGAATAACAATCATTGCGCCTACGGGCTGTGATTAGCTCTTCGGCTCCTCGAATTGACTCGAGGTGGAATTATCGATACTATATTTCTGGCCCGAAACGATTAATTTTATGGCGAGTCTGACATGGACTATCTTTTTTTTTCTTTTTCTTTTTTTAGCTATCGGAAGATCGTCTACTGTAATATAGAGCGTATGAGGGGTATTCACTCCAAGCACTTATAACTCAGAAGCCATCTTTTAGAAACTCTAGTTTGAGCCCCAGTTAGGATAGGGTTTAGTCATGGCACTGTACGAAACGTAATGCAAGATATATTTGGACTTCACTAAGTTTTGAGACAAATGTTAATAGCCAGCCTCTATTGATTCAATTAAAAATTATTAAGGTTATACTACTACTAATAGTAATGCTCCTACAAATTATTTGTTACGGTGCTACTGTAACGTGTTGATTAATTTTTTAACACGTAAACACAAGGATGCCCTATTAAAGATTAGAACTATTACTACCAGATCTAATAAGTTTTAATAATGCGTAGCAGATATAAACTCACCGCGACATCCCAAACGAATGACGCCCATTTCTCATCAAAAGTTGCCCCAGTGAAAGAGGTGACTCTGCTTGGAAGAACAACACGTACACATCCATCACATGAGCCAGTCGAGTAAATGATAGAGACTTCATTCCAGAGGATACAAACAGTCATCGGTTAGCACTAGTGGTCGGCTAGCGTGATGTCTGATGATTACCACCCCCTATTCGTACGTGGAGAAGACCTTGCCAAAATTGTATTAGTCCCACTGCTATATATAGGCCTATCTTTGTTCACGTCTATCTATTCTATTGTAACCAGTTGACGGAGGAACTGCTGTAAGATATTCACGAGAATCAGCTAGGAAGACGTACTGAAGACCGCTATGATTTAAGCGTCTCTCTCACCTCCTCGCCGCAGAGAAAGCTCGGGGGATACTAAAAGTATTGATGGATGTAGTAATATTTAATTGAGCCTTGAGCTCTATAGTTAAATGTCCTTATTACGTAAGTTTCGTATGTCAGTACTGATGATTTGTTTCCCTATGCCCTTAAGGCATAATACATTTTGTTGAGCCTTGAGCTCTATTGTTCGAGGTCCATATGACGTAGTTTTTTTTATGTCAATACTACTAACCCTTTTCCCCATGCCCATATGGCATGGTCTATAGCTTTATGACCCACCTCGGTGGCGTAGTTGGCTAACGCGCTGGACGTGTTGAGCTCGACTGCTGAGGATGGGGAGATCGAGGTTCTAATCTCGGTCGGGTGAACCGGGGGTGGTTTTTCCTAAATGGTTTTCCCACTCTCCCTTCACGCAAATGCGGGTTCACTTCCTCTAATTCAACCTTTACAATTCCTAATCCATTAGAGTAATAGTACTTAAAGCGTATAACCCAAACGGGTAGTAAGACGTGGTACTAATATTATTATAGCTTTATGCACTACCTTTTATGTCTAGTGGGATTAGTAGCAAATTTTAGGGTCATGATTTAGACTCCTTAGACTATTTGACCATGCTGTGGCTAGTTTAAAGTATAGAATTTAATAATGGAGGATACCAAGTTATCTATTGCTATGTTTTATGACCTATTTGGGTTTATAACTGACACTCGTCTCTGATGTGTCTGTGTACTGGCTTGCGGTACGCAACCCGTGGAGGTGCTACTTGCTCATATTAGTGGCCCACGTGGTTTTTGTTTATTGTGTACGATCCTCTTGCGGCACTTTTAACGTTAGTAAAAATTATGACTATTTTGTCTATTAATATTGTCCAGTAAGTAGGGTAACAAAATTAAGATACTATTGATTGCTCAGGCAGTATTAATTAGGAAGAGTTCGGCCATAGTATCAGTAGCATCTAGTTTTCCTGGTAGTACTGGTTGTAAAATAATTGTTTTGTTTCTAGGGGCTTATAACGTTATATTAACTGTCTAACTCTCAATGGAATTAAATCAGGCTAATTAGCTCATGCTCATTATATCCCCCTTAGCTCATTAAATTGGGACTATATTTTGTGTGACTTAGTTCTTTGTAATTTTGGTTGACAGCAGTAGCTGGAAGTCTGTCAGTTGACTGGAATTAAATAATGTATAGTAAATTAGTAATTACACTTGATTACCGCCACTAAGTTATTTTACCATGGAATTACGGCCTTTAATCCAATTTAATAACTTACTATATGTCCTGATTTAACGAGTTATAAGCTTTCTTATTTACACCTATTTTCTATAAGTTTGGGCTATAGGGTGTACCTAGGTACTTCACACCTGATGCTCCTTGGTCGAGCTATTTATATAATTATATCCGTTCACATTCTATTATTTAAACACTGGATGATTTGAATAGTTTATAAATGTAATACTATGTACTTCCTTTTAACTTGTTTCAATATTAACAAATTGATGTGTTAAGCTTGTAAAATATTTTCAATCTTTGTTCCTTGTAATAAACATTTGTAAGTACTAAAGATGTTGTACTACAAATTAATTGCGTTTATTAATACTACTTATAAACATCTACTAATACACTAAGATTTTAATAGGGAAGCTCTTTTAGGAAGGCCTTATTTCATAACAAAATCCTACTGTATAATAATATTTTGGTATGATAAAAGATCTTCCAGAAGGGACTTCCTACCAGAATTGTGGTACACGTATCACAACAAGCCAGCATATTACCTTTTCTTAAAGCTCAAAAATGAATTGGATTTATTATAATATTGTCATGGGCCTAGCTATGTGTTTTAAATATTATGTAAACTTTAACAGTTATAATAACCCGCTTCAGTGGCCACATGGTCTAAGACGCTACTCTCGTGATAGACTGGACTGCTGATGACTAAGAGATCGAGGCTCAAATCTTGGTTGGATGTACTGAGGGTGTTTTTTCTTAAATAGTTTAACACTCTCCCTCCAAGAAAATTAAGGTACACTTCCTATAAATATAACCTTCCCAGTTCCTAAAACCATTAGCGTAATTAGTGCATAAGCGTATAGCTCGAACGGCTAGTAGAACGTGGTGCTAAAAAAAAGTTTTAATACAAATATAGTGACCTATTTTTGGTGTTGTCAACCCTGCATTTATTAATGTAACATCTAAAAATGTCTTCCTCTCGCAATCCGACTATAGGCATCCTATATTTTTGTTAAATAAATGAATCTGTAACATACTTAAATAGTGTAAATTATAATATAAATAGATTCTCGTCCTAATCTTCTTTCTTAGTTTTACTATTATTAATTTATCAAAACACAATTTTTTAAATAATAAAAGATTCTTTACTTTTCTTGTAAGGTATTGAACTTAATTGGTTTTCTATATTTTCACATTTTTACTAATCAATACACTAATTGTCTTAGAATTAAATAAGCTTGTTATTAGGCTGATTACATCCAGTCGGTAACGGACATGTATCTCAAAATAATAATAAAAGTACTAACAATAATTGTAGAACATTTTTTATAAAGTATATAAATTATTAATACAAAAAATGTATTATATAGAAAATATAGTTACAAAACAATACCACCGTATATAAGCTATTTAACAGAATTCGTTCTCAAACATACTCAAGAAATCTCACGTATATTTTGTTGACAAAATATGAATATATTGTAAATTAGTTAAATCAAGTAAGGGTAGACCGGCTTTATGTAAAAAATACATCTTAATATATTTCATATTCCTACCAACAGAATGCATGGAAGTCGGTAGGGGCGGTTTATTACGGGAGATACAGCTAAGCGGTTACATTGGATTACCTGTCCAAAGTTACGATGACAAATTTATACCTGTCTGTGGTACTTATTATGATGTGTCATATAATGGGCTAAACTATCATGTGTTATTTCTATTTGTTCTGTTTCATGATGATAGAGAGAGAGAGAGAGATTGCCAACCAGAAAAAAGGACAGCAATACCCAAGAATATAAGGAGAGAATGTCATTGAATATGTAAGTTATTTATTTAATATATTATCTCAATAAAATTAATTATATTAAACTAATATAATTTAGAAAGTTAAAATTTCCCGTACATGATTTTTTTACCACCACCTCTTACAACCCATTCGGGCTAAAATAATAATAATAATATTTAGCACCGCGTCTTTCTACCCGTTCGGGTTATACGCTTTAAGTACTAATTACTCTAATGGATTAGGAATTGGGAAGGTTGAATTAGAGGAAGTGAACCCGAATTTGCGTGGAGGGAGAGTGGAAAAATATTTAGGAAAAACCACCCCCAGTTCACCCGACCGAGATTCGAACCTTGATCTCCCCGTCCTCAGCAGTCGAGCAGCTCAACACGACAAGCGCGTTAGCCAACTACGCCACCGGGGCGGGTTCGGGCTATAATCTTAAGTATTAATTACGCTAGTGGTTTTAGGGATTATAAAGGTTATATTTAGAGGAAATGCGCCCACATTTGGGTGGAGGGATTGTGTAAAGTAATTTAGATTAAACCACCCTCAGTACAGAGATTCGAACCTCGATCTCTTCGGCAGTTTAGTCTACTGTGAGAGTATCACCCTAGACCGTGCAGCCATCAAAGTTGGTCACATTAAATGTTAATTAATGGCTTAAGCTACAGTGTAGTAAACTCTGAATAATTAATGTATTCTGATTGCTTGATTTCACTCAAAGCAAAGACTAGACTTTAACCTAATCTTAATTCAATTGAAAAAATCTCTACAAGAGAACATGTGTAGTAAAATTATTTAAACTAGAACCGGTGGAGGTGAAGAATTATAAACAAGCATCAGTCTTGTATCCTGGTTTGACAATGACGGTTGTTTCAAGATGTACTTTCTAAATAGTTGCCCACTTTCTTCGTATGAAAATGCGGACACATTTTATCTATAGTCTACCTCTCCCATTCCTACCGGATTAGTGTACACATTAATATATTCAGAATTGGTAATAAGTGCTGGTAAAAAAATGTATGCACAAATACTTTATTTCATACTATAAACATTTTCAATCAAATTATTTCTAACGTCACTTAAAAATCAACTCTCATATTGATAAAAGTGGGAGCTTAGCATATTTCCTTCTCGGTGGAGTATTCCAAACTCCCAACTTGTTCCTCGTATATAACGCTGTTTGATCGATATTACCTGACAAATAATACTGTATTCAACCCAATTAGCAAGTTTGTAATGGGGGAGAAAGTTATAACGATTTCTTGTAACACAGGACAACCTAATTTCTGGACTGGAGCTAGGCCAAATGGGCCCAGCTTCATTCAACGGGCCAGATTGGGGCAATTAGGAAGAATTGCTATTAATTTTAGCACCGCGTCTTACTACCCGTTCGGGTTATACGCATTTACGCTAATGTGTAACGATAGGGTGACTATGAGATGAAATGGAAGACTGTAACACTATTGAATTATTCGCCCCACGTTGGGCGTCGATTGAAACATTACGGATTAATTCCCTGATATATTAATGCTGTGATGATGTTTAGGTTGTCTAGAGCTTCGTGTTCGAGCGCCTATCATCACTGTACGGGAAAGATACCGTTTAACCAGCTGTCTATAGCTCCGTGGTTGAGTACTAATTAATAAATGTAAGAAAGAGAACTGTTGATGGCTGTTTATTCACACACTGTTTATTTAAATGACACCTGTTAATTACTTATACATACTCAAATTAAATGCTTTATATCACTGCACACTTGTGATATTAATGTAAGTTATTTTATACTGTGTTAGACTGTGACTGCCAGTGTGTGGCTTGTGCGTGGATATGCTTGGCTGCCTGGTTGAAACGCAAAAACTGTTTATATATGACATACCCCTTGCATCTTTCTCCCTTCGTCAACAGTGTAAAAACTAACTAATAGAAAGATTCCTGACGACAGGTGTTGTGAAGGCTAGCTTCTTATTGATATAAGGAATTTGCGTCTTTTGCCAAATACTGAGGAGTTGTTCCTTTTAACAGGAAATATTGTATAAAGCATATATTTTAGTGGTGAAATCCTTTTACCATCATTTCTGAAATGCGCGTGTTTCTTCATGGATGAATCTTAAAAGGATACTCTACATAGATTACTTTAAAGAAAAATAACTTCATCCATGACTTTTTTATATAATTTAGAGTTATCCAAACCAATATCATTACAATACCTACAGTTTAACGTGGAGTCCGAACCATGGTGAAGACCTGGCATTCCTCACATTCACATGTTGTGTTTAATACACGTCGTTTCGTAGGTGAAGGAAGGATTTGGCAATCAGATAAATCTGTGCCAGGACCAAGGATTGAGCTCCGGACCCCCAGCAAAGAAGTCTGACACCTTAACCCTAGACCACCAGGTCACCCATTAATCGCTATTATTCAATCAAATGCTATAATTATTATTTCTTGTATGCGCGTTTATGGTTGTTGTTGAATTTATCACAAATATATTTAAATGGTGTAACCAACTCCTTTTGTAAATTAATATTTTTAAACAAATAATTTTATATAATTTTAATAAATATTTTAAAATTATATTTTGATTTTCTAAATAAATTATTTATTTATTCAAACGAATAGTCCTTTCGAAAAAAGTTTAGTCCAAATTGTCTTTTAATTTAATACTAGACTTCTTGTACGTCTTGAAATTAATGTATTGTGCTGTATAATTTACTACCTTACACTAGCCATATATTTTCTTATTAAATAATATGTTTTAATATATTTAATTTATATTTTTCAGGGAGGAGTGTTAAGTATGGCAAACGTAAATGTCTTACTTAACAGAATGTGCCTAATATGACTTTTGTATAAAGCAATTTTGCAACTAAGATGAACGCTATTTATATATTGAATTACATTAGACTTAATATTAAATCTACGGCCAAAAAACCCATGAGTAAGGCAACCTGCAACACAGTGTTCTAAGAGGACGTCACGGCCCGAGATATATATGTTGGTCATGTGTGGCGCAGATAGGGATAGGAAAAAGTATCGATACTTTACTAATATAGATATTTTCCTAGCTATATTTTCCTTTCGATATTATTAGTTTTACTCGATACTTTTATTGATATTAGTACTCACACTCCGGTATCGGATCGATAAAGTATATAAAAGACGAGTGTTGTTAAAAAATGGTACTTCTCATAAGAGAATTATGGAAGATTTTAAGAAGATAAATAGCAAAAAGCATATTGTGAAAAAAAACATAAATACCGATACTTGCTGATATCTATACTTTTCTTTTGATGTTAGTACAGTATCGATATTTTTCTTCCGATATTTTTAATGAGTACAGTATCGATACGTTTCTTTCGATGGCACATTCCTAGACGCAGAGAAAGTAACTAGGCATAGATTGTGTAGGGTTAGTAAATATATTTTATGTACAATTTAATGAATATCATGGAAAATAATAATGGCTGCTTGAATTTTAACTTTACTATAAATATACATAGGAAAATAGCAAGGTTTTCATGTCATATTTACTAAGACCAACGTTTTACTGTGACACATTTATTTGAAATAATTTTGTGTTAGCACAAAAATATAAATGATCCAAATAGTAGCTGCTTGCTAGACAAAAGTATAAAAATCATGTGGACTTTACTGGTGTAGTTAATTATGCAATAGATCAGTGGTACTCAACCTTTTATTATTTACGGCCCCCTAAATATCCTAAAACATTTTCTCTGCCCCCTGTTTTACTAATATATTAATCATTAATATGTATTATAAAATAGTGGCTTTATTTACTGATTATAATAACAAACAAATTAAAAAAACAGAAATTAACTTAGCTAAAGGTGTTTAATCGGGCCTCTGATATTGAACACTTTCCACTAATTTGTCTATTTTTGTTTCAATCGTATTGTTTAATGCTATTCGTGATCATGAGTCGATTCTAAGTCAATTTCGCTGCTTCGTTTTAATATTTATCTTTGTGGAAAAATCCCTTTTCAAATAAATAAGTGGAAAGAAAGGGCATCCGATTTTGAAAGGTGATGGTAAACAGATAGAGATTATTTGTACTATCCGTGATTTCTACTATTCGTGCTTCCCCTCCCCTCTATTATCCTAGAAAATTGAGAGTCTACTCACTACTGAACTTATATGCTTACGAATATCGAATTATTTCTTACGAAACGTAAAATTTAAGATAATTGACTTCAGTAATAAGCTAGTAACATTTTTTATTATCATTTTCAAGGTCCCCCAAAAAAACCTTTTGTGGCCCCCTGGTTAAGAATCGTGGCGAAAGATTATTTATTAATGGTTTTCCCAATCTCAGACTTTAAGTAGGTACAATAAAACCTTTATGTTTTGGTAACTATTTAGTCTTATAAATTTTACTTGTATTTATTTTTGTCTTCCGTTTGAATAGAACATTGTTTGCACCTATTTAGGTATCAAGTATTTTGTAATTCTAGGTTGTGTTAGTTGTAAGTTATGTCTTTAAAACTAGGTGTTTATGAAGTGTATGTTGATAATATTAAACTAGCACCTATATTTAGGCCCTACAAAGCTTTATAGTTACATTAACTACATAAATAAAGTTATAGGGCTAGCACTGAATTGTTAGAATTTTTTTTTAACAATTCAACCAAATCTTTTCCCTTGATTCTCATTATATGGACACACACATTTTAACGCATTTTAAGTTTTTTAGATGGCCCTATATTTATTGCAATCTACTGTATTAAAAACAAATATTATATTATTAGGTAATCCTAGTAAAAGTAATCACACTGCATGTCTTTCACGATGAAATAAATTAAATATTGATTATAACGTTTGTATAAAATATAAAGTAAAATCTTCTTTTTGTGTGGCACAAAGCATTTAGTTAATTTACTCTTTTCATTTTTAGTGTACATACATATTATATTCTACTTTATTACTACAGTGAATATTTTCAAGTTTTAGTGTCTTGTCGGGGGACAGCTTAACACATCAATCCACATTGTTTCCATTTAATGAGTTATTTCAAATTTTCTTACAATAGTATATGAATCTTTCTGTTCGAAAAATATGTCACAATACTGTAAATATTTAAAGTTGAGTAATTAAATGTTTTAGATAAAAACAATTTTATAAATAATCCATGGATTATGGAAAAATAACAACAATCGATATTACTTGTCCAATTTTGTTTTGTCAAAATATTACGAATAAATATGACAAACTATGTCATAATACTCTTTATGTAAGTAAAGCTACCCAGTGTTATGTCCAACATAGTACTTAAGATATTATAATAAGTTGATGAATCATGAAAAATACAATCTATATTATTAATCTTACATTGTTTATTCAAAATAATCTAATTAATGACAAATTATGTCGCAAATATCTTTTCGTCAAATTAAAAATACTTGATTTTATTGCATGTTTTTCTAAATACCAATAAATTTATATTTTTAAGAGACAAATTATGACATTCTTCTTTCTGCCTTTCTATACATCACCAATGTTATTTCTCGAGACATGGACATAAGACAACCAATTTTACTACTTCCATGTATTTTTAAAATGATTGGAGAATAATAAAACAAAAGACAACCGTAGAGGCTAAATAACATGTTTGAATTATAAGAATATTTATTTTTACAAAACTTTGCTTATTTTAGCGTTAAAATAATGATCAAAAATGAAAACGAAGTGAACATTTTTCTTTGTACTCAAAAAGTTTTTAGATATGTACATTTTTTTAAAACTTTGTGTACATAAACAACTGGAATGAAGATTTCCCAAATGATCTTATTCGTGGTTATCTTTTTCTGGGGACAAGTTCATGTGTTGTGTATAGGGGGCAAAGAGGAGAACATAAAGGCTACCGATTATCTCACCAAAGATCCTAGTGGGGAGGCTGAAATAGCCGCCCTCAGAGTCGCAGGCACCGACGATGACAGTTATGTAGGCAACGACTATGGCAAGGTTCCTGAAATCGGCGAAGAGGACGACGATGGAAGCGACGCCGCCAAAGAATTCGACGACGAAGACGAGGAAAGCACAGAGGTGGAAGGTGCCAGACAGGCGAATGCCAGTATTATACTTAAGTGCCAGCGTCATTTTGTGGTGTTGATACCGATCGTGGTATTGTTTTTTGTGGGACCAAAACAAAGGATCTCTTGAAGAGAAGGTTTGTACCAAGCACCTATTGAGAACTGTTTCTAAAAGTTAATATCAATTAGTGAACCATCATAATAGGTTAGTTAAATAATATACATATTTATATGTTAGTTCCGTCATTTTTTCTATTAATAATAAAACCTGTTAGTAAAACTAATAACTATTATTATTTGTAAAGGTACCCTCCATTTATCGTAAAAGGTTGCAAGAATACCCATAACACTCACTTATCTCAGTAGGTATCATGCCTGCATACTGATCTAAGGGTCCCAGGCTAGATTCCCATCACGTATAATCATTCATTATTGATTAAAATGAAGCTTCTCTTTTAACGATGACGGATTAAATACTGGGAGACAGGGTTGTATTTATAGTCAACTCTCCAAGATTTAACCAATTTCCCACTTTATGACAAACATGTAGTTAAAGTCGAATGGGGGATTGGCTGACAAATAATCTTGACTACATAATATACGGCCTTGAATGTTGTGTGTATTCTATAATTAAGTTAGTTTGTAAATTGTGTGTTCAGGTTATATACCCAACAAATATATAGGCTATATAAACCTAATCTTGATTCGTTAAGCTATAATGTACAGCAGCTTACAAGATAGGGCCATAGTGTAGTCTATCTAGGCAAAACTGATACTTTTCAGGGTAAATGGGTTGTACCTATAATATTTATTCTTATATATTATAATTATGGTCTATTAAAAAGTACACATTTAACGTTGCCATGCTTATATATTTAAACTCTTTAATGTTTTATATGGATTACACTACCCATGATGTAACCCTGAAGTCATCGTGTCGTAGAATGCCATAATCTTTCAAAAATACACTGCATTATACTGTTTGTATTAAGGTTGAAGGTGACCATTTTGAGCACTTCCTATAATGTTAAGCAGCTCCATATTTCTAGGGTACAGACATGGTTATAAATAGTAAAAAAGGACAAATGGGGCACATGTTAATTAAAATCTTTAATTGATTTGTATATCCTAGCCACCGCTGAGGTGGGTTTCTTATCTTACGGTTCACCTTATATTATATGGAAGGCCATAACGGAGGGAAAATAATAATTTTTAATTAATTTTGACAATCTCTTGAGAAATTTTTGATTTTTTTTCCCTATGACTCATGGGCCTATTAATAAGGCTGTCCACAATTTTTAACAAATGTTTGATAATTTTTTATTTAAAAAGTACCTAGCGTAGCACACAGAAATCAATATATAATTATTAAATATATATTAAAAGGGTGCAAAACCCTTGTAATTAAAATATTTAAAAAGTAAAATCTGTTCATCAAAACGTTTGTACGAAGTATTTCGATCATAGTTATGTAATATAGATATAATTTATCCCAGGTAAAGTCGTAAATATATATAAATATTGTCATTATATAACCTTAACGGGTAGTAAAACGCGGTACTAAATTTATATGTGACATAAACATAGGCTAAGATTTTTTTCAGGATAATCAAATTAATTCACCCAAAAGTGCCCAAAGTTTTGACAAAGTTTTAAATAATTTATTGAACACCCACGGGATGACCAATGGGTTAAGTTTTTTACTTCACGTTTCAATTACTGCCATTGACGTGATAAGATTTACGATAGAGAACTAAGGAGATTATTACTTTAATATTACTAACCTCTCTCCACGTTAATGTGGATGCGTTAATTTTAATCGGCCGTCTTAGCTCCTACCTCCTATATTATGTTGTTGGTTTTTTAACCTTTGTGTTGGACGTTCTAACAAAAACAAAATGTTCAAAGAAATACGGTAATTATTGATCCCTACAAAGCTGTCGGTTGTCAGCGTAGCTTTGCATCAACCATGAATTTATCTACAGGGGCAATGCTATGTGTTGTACAGTCTTTTGAATAAGCCGACCGCTTTTGGCATGAAACATTAATCATATAGTCTAAGGGGCCTTAGCTAGGATAAGGCCAATAAGATGATGAGAATAGGTTAAATATTGATAACATTTTTAGTTTTTAATAGTAGGATATTTAAGTTTGTTGTTTATTGGAATTAACCAAAAACTGTTTTCCATAATCCCATCCAATATTTATTTGTAAATAAAGTTGCAAATATAATTGGAATATTTACACTCTGAAAGGTACTAAAGTCCACATTTTTTTCTCATCATTAATATCATAATTATTCCCGGGAAACGCAAGGTATAGGATTGTAGAATTGGTATTTTTGAATTGAATGAGGTAATTTAATGGGAGGGGAGGGGTGGGATCAATTTTAGTGGTATTTGTATTTTGCTACTTCTCTGTCTGTTTTTCTACTGCCAGGCAGCTTCACTTTGGAACACTATAAGAACATATTTAAATGGTATTTGTATTTTTATCCTTTGTTTGTTCTTCTACTGCAAGACAGCTCCAGCCTGGAACATTATAAACCTACTTGGTTTCTGGCGTTTTGAATTTATGATTGACTATTCTAGCTCCTAAAAACATGAAGCGATTCCTGTAGCTTTACCCAACAAATATTTATAATTATTTTTAAAAACAAAACTTTATACACAGAGGATGTACCCTAAATGGTTTAAGGGAATGCCAGTGTCTTCGAGCCTTTAAACGGGTTTTAAATAAGTCTGCATTGATATGGTTTATAAAAAAATTGTGTGTTTAGCAAAGGAATATATTTTGTACTGGGCTTAAACAAATCTTGTATGAATTAATTAGACTATTATAATTATTACTGTAAGTATTATGTGTTTGAAAAATTATGACGGTTAATAAAATTAATTTTTTCGAATATTGAGCTTGGTACATTTTCTCATAAACCACTAATAAAATCTAAACCCTTTTAAAACATGCTTAAATAAACACCCTGTAATTAATTACCCATACATTCTTATTGTATACTTTTTACACTTATTTAAGAACTTAGATATAAATATTTTTAACACAAATTTTATAGATAATGAGATAATTCAAGTAGAGTAACATTAAATTACATTATGACAATATTCCAAACTTTTGAATTATATTTCAAAATTTGAATAGATATAAAAAATAAAAATCGTAATTATATAATACTGTACGTCTTTAGTCAGAAATTTATTTTTTCAATTTTAATTTAATTTTAAATATAATTCTGTCCTGGGGTTCCGGGGTTTAATCCTTGATCCCGGCACGGATTTATCTGATAACCAAACCCTTCCTTAACCCCTGACAAGACGTGTATTAATCACAACTTGTGAATGTGTGGAATGCCAAACCTCCACCGTGGTTCGGATCCCACGTTAAACTGTAGGTCCTCCATTTCATCTCACAATCACCCTACCATTACACATTAGCATAAGTGCGTATAACCCGAACGAGTGGTAAGATGCGGTGCTAATAATAATAATAATTATAATAATAATAATAATATAAATGTAAGAATTTTATTTGGAAGTTCTACGTCTTACAAATTCTCAATAGTGAGGACGCACTTTATATATAGTTTACTTTAGTTGGTGAATGCATTGACGCTATTATGTTAGGGTTCAAAATATCGTAAAAAAAAGTCTTAAAAAACATTTATTGATCTCTAAATTTGCACAAAAATACTAAAATTTTGATTTCATGTAGGGTTTCACTATACACTCTTGTGACTTTGAAGAGAAGTACATTTGACGTGCTTAATTTCTCGTGAGGGTACAGATCGTCATTAGAGAGATGATAAATATTAGCTATCCTTCTATTTTATTGTTTGGGAAAAGATAAAATAGATGCACAATTATTATGATTATAATACATTTATTATAATTGTAATAAATCTATAGTGATCTTTAGTTTGCAGATGTTTGTTAAGTGTCATGTAACTTTTTTTTTTCAACCTTCTCACAGAAACCCAAGCTAACTTCCTGCGTTAGTTAGATGAGCATATTAAGTTGTCTGTTGCTATGTTTTACAAAACCCTAGGATAAAGCTACTGGTTTTTTTTTTTTCAAAATTTAGAGAAAAATATTGTCTCAGAACTTGTCATCTATGAAATTGCTGCTAAGTATAATTTATATTTACAACTATTTATTTATACATATTTGTCTCATGAGTGTTGGTTTTAAACGCATTTGTTTTTACACGTGTTTATTTTACGTACTCTTTATTTTATGCATGATCGTTTTGATTCCCGCATATTTTCTTTACCAGTGTTTTCCACGTTAAAACAATCGTCGTTGAGTTGATTGCAATATTTACAACTTTTATTGACAACATACTGTACGTAGGATAACAAGTTTACAAAACCAGCTCATAATAAAACATTCACATATGTGACAAGCAAAACTTACATCCAGCACGTATATAGCCCGAGCGCAACATTTGCCTATAAACTTTGCGTGAGGGAAGTTCCCATGCTGGTGTTACACAAGTTCTGTTTGCGTCATAACAAAAACCAGAAACACAAACCACTTGGTAACCACAACGTACGCGGTTGAAAGTTTGTTCAGTTATGCGGGGAGGCAGGGACAGGGTGCCAGAAGAAAATTCTGGAACGGGGGGGGGGGATGTGTATGGGGGTGGGGGGGCATAAATAGCTTTATAATTACCAGAAAAGCTTCCTACACCACTTAACAGCGGACTCGTTCTATAGTATGCAAAAACCGTTACAGGACGAAAAATAGGTAACATTTAGCAGACTCCATCATTTGTCTACAGTCTTGAGAAACGTTCACATTGAAACCCAACCAAAAGAGAAGTAAATTATAGCTTCCTTTTTTTAATCTGGAAACGAAATATATTTTTTTTCACTGTTCCAAGTCCACTTTCTCAAGTGTCTTTAGTGCGCATGTGCACGTACAGATGACGTAACTCTAAGCATGGAGCGTGATGACGAGATTTGTATAGTTATTTTTATAGTGGAACTTTTAATACATGTCATTTACAACCTAATCTTAGTGGTAAAGAAAAGAGAAGATAAAGAAAAATCACAGATTTATAATCATCTTTGTATTCGAACCCTGACCTCTACAATGATAGAATTTACGTTTCTGAACATTAAAAGATACCGTAACAACAGAATTATTACTAGTCTGATGAATGAGTTAGGGATAATTTAATAAAATAAGAACTGTCTTTTTTTTGCTCTATTTATAATACTGAAAGAAACACTCGTGTATTCATTGTAGTGTTCACAACTCTACGGAAACAAATCAAAAGTAGTAGCCTTGGTTCAATCGCGTTCATGGTGTTTTACTATCCATTTGGGCTCTCCTCATATTTACACTAATGGGTTAGGAATTAGGAAATTACTTTTTTGGGTTATATACTTTTGTAAAAGTAAATGGAGTATGGGAAATTACTATCAAGGATTACCTCAATACACCTAACTGGAATTTGAACCTGGACTTTTCCGACACCAGTAAACTAAACTAGACGATAAAGACGCTTTTACCCGCTTGCTCACAGTCTCAAGTTTTAGATGTGCTAAATCTCGAGTTTTTATTTCGAGCAGCTCAATGATGCAATAAAGATAATCGCATCAAAGTATGTTCCCGAGCAGGCTTCGTCTGTACTTCGATAATATTCCAATAAATATGTTCAAAATAACGCGAGCCTCTTCGGTGGCCGCGTTGTCTAACGCACCAATATCACAGTAAAATAGACCGCCGATGATAGGGAAATTGAAGCTCGAGGCTAGGTAAAGTGTACTGAGGGTGATTTTTTCCAAAATAGTTTTCCACTCTCTCTTTTCTCGCAAATGGGGGTACCCTTTCTCTAAATATAACCTTCATAATCCCTAAAACCATTAGTGTAATTAGTACATACACATTAGAACCTGAATAGGTAGTAATACGAGGTGCTAAAATAAAAGGGCTTGACACGCATGGATTGTCAAGACAACACGTATTTTGAGATAGCTTTGTTTTGGCAACAGATTATGGTGGTTTTAGATTATAGAAAATTCGACTCGCTTTGCTTGTTGCGGGCTCCGCCCTCAAACCCCGTCAAGTTTTCTTTGCAAGTGAATGTAAATTAATGTAATTCCAGCGTTGTTTTGAACGTAGATTTATTTTTACAATTTTATGACTCTAGTTGTCCCTTAAGTGTGCCAGAAAATTAAAATATGTGTGAAAAATGTGCAAAATTTACCTAAAATATTTTTTTTAGCTCTGATGCAATCCGTTTTTTAATAGGTCTTACCGTTTAGCCACAAGAGACCTCCAAAGAAAGGTCCACAACGACTTTAAAGTTGCTAAGCCATTTAGATTTTTTTTTCAGGTGCTAGATATTAAATTTTTTAACTTTTTGGAATTTTCCCGTCGATTACAGGCTAGAAGCTATAAGTTTGCCAAATTTCAAGTTTCTATATCATCTGAAAGTGGGTAAACATTAATGTCAGTGAGTGAGTTAGCCATGTGGCTTTATATTAGTTTTATAAACTACTACCCGCCTCGGTGGGTCGTAGTTGCCTAACGCGCTTGTCGTGTTGAGCTCGACTGCTGAGGACGGGGAGATCGAGGTTCGAATTTAGTTCGGGTGAACTGGGGGGGGGGGG
>CABFOV010000040.1:299263-338858 GCA_902141375.1 Timema poppense | reverse complement strand
CAAGACGAAGCAAGGGCGGGGGAAGGGGGACAAAGGATGTAAGAGAGAAGGACAGGGAAAGGGCTGACGTCACTTGGAGAGAGGACTAGGGACAAAAGGACGCGAGGACCTAAGTGGCGTGTTGGGGTGAAGCGTGTACGCCCCGTTGTTGTTGCTAAGGACCCTTCGTGAGGATCCTTAACCCGACCTTTATAACACCCTCCCCCCCCCGTACCCCCGAAAAATATATATTTCGTCTGTTACAGAGCAATCCGTTTTTTACTGCTGCTACCTTTGAACGATGTTAGATCTAAGATTAATGCAGTGAATTTGTATCAATGTGGGCTGGTCTACATTTTTTGTTCTATGAAATTGTCATTTTATGTCTACCTGACATCATTTAGATGATTTAAATTTAATATTTGACTAGAATGAACTTTAGGGAAAATACTTTTTTAATCATTAGTGTGATCAAGGCCAACTTTAAAAGACTAATCTTAAGAGTGTAAATGATAAGGGTAGAGGATGAACAACCGCATTATACTGAAGAGAGGAAGATAAAACCATAATGATTAATTAAATTTTGGAAATAAATTCGAGAACACCTGGATGAGATTAGAATCTCAACCTTTCCGCTGTCAATCCAGAATATTTCGAGCCTGATAACTTATATTAAACTATCATTGGTGCATGAGAATTAATGGATATATATATATATTTAATAAGAGATTATTAATATGAAATTTATTGAAAGGAACGTATATGTATATAATATAGAAAATATAATTATAAGTGTATTTTATATTTGTATATATAAATATATATTCTTTTCAATAAATTTCATATGTATAAACTCTTGTTAAAATAAAACGAATAGTGATTTAAATGCAATGCGCCTCCATATTTGAAATGAGACCTACTTTCACACATAAAAATCGCTTCAGCACAATGTTTTGTCCTGTGCAATAAATGGACCCCATTTTCAAATGGTCTGGCGTCTCCTCGTCTGTGGGCGGTATAACATTATAGGGGCGAAGTGCGGATGTACCCCCATTCTGAGAGCTGAGCCGGATGCTGATAATATACAGGGCACTCGTCTCTCACAAGCCTCGACGTCATGTCCGGTAGGTGGTTTGCCTTTTCTTTGCGCCCATCTTCCCTATCCGTCGCTACCACCATTCTTTGCACCTTTTCATACCTTACGAAGAAAAATAAGAATGAAAGAATCCTTATCCTGGTAATAGCCCAGAGGGGTAAGAGCTTATTTGCACTGAATTTGATTTTTATAGGTATGGACTCTAACCTGGAAGGTGGTGGTCTAACTAATCTGGACATTATCAATTGAGGATGATTTCTTATCTTATTTACAGTTTAATTCGAGTGCCATTCCTTTAAATTTTTTATTAAATTATATGAAGCGTAATAATACAACAAATAAAATGTATACATAAACAGCTAAAAGGTTCGTATTTTTTTTTCTGTTTATGTTTAGAATGGGTTTAGTTTAGCTTTATAGTATAGCTTATGCCAATGGTTCCCAAACCCTTTGTCCTGACCCAAATGGGGGTCACAGGAAGGTCTTGAACTTGTTAAAATAACAAATTAACAAACACTTTATCAAGCTGAGAAATTATGACATTAGCAACAGTGTTAAAAAATTGTTTTGAAACCTTCCCGTATTCAGAATTTTTTCTACCCAGCTAAAGTACATGCTCATTCTGACCCAGACATTTTAAAAGGCTCTTTTACCACTTCTGTCAATATTGCCCACCTCTGTGAACAAGGATTTTCAAGTCGTATAAGGAACAAGATCTTCAGAATTATTTGCTTTGTACTCTGCATATCAACAAATGTCTAAAACTCAAAAGAGCTCTCCTACAAATTGAAGTGGTATCATGCCTGCCGCTAAAAAAATAAAACTGCTTTTGTGACCAGTTTTTTCAAAGAAACATATTGTGTAATTTTCTATTTGTAAGATTAAAACAATTACAGAAATTGATTCTATTTGGTTGATAACATCTATCGATACCAAGTAAAGACTCAGAAGAACTCCGCTCAAGAATGAAACAGCATTATAGTAGAATCTGATATAGTTTTTTTTTTTGTCACTTACCGAACAATATAATATATTTTCATTGAAAATTTTCTTTTATTATAAAGTTATTGAAATACTTATTTTATTATTTTAATTAATTCGATTAAATTATTTTAATAAAAACTAATATGTAAATAATAATAATAATAATAATATCCTTTGGGTCGCTAGTTCAGGAAAATGTTGTATTTAGGGTCGCGAGAATTTTTTTTTTTAAACATTCGATAACCTTTTCATAGAAATACTATATAATATAAAAAAATACCTTATTATTTTCCATTTGGAATTTTTCTAGCTATAAATGAATATACATATGAATTCTAAATTCAATAGATAACACACCATTGACCATGTGGTTCGAGACAAAATCTTTGAAAAATATAAATTCTATTTCCTTTAATTAATTTGATCAATAGCCTAAAATCTCCCCGATAAATCTCTACATAATATAACAAATACCAAGCTCAAATATATTCAGTGCTTCTCTAGTTTAAAGCGAACGTGCAAATGTACAGAAATTATCCTTCATTCATAGAGATAAAATCATATTGGTAAAAACAGAACAGTTTACTTAGACGAACTTTGACTCCCAATCTTTCTATACATCAGCGACAAGGTCAATGCCAATCTATCGCCTTAGAACGTGTGGTCATCAATGTGGTTTAACATGTTATTTATTTTACTATAAACAACATGTTTATTAATTACTTAATTTAAAAGGTGGAGCCAAGAAGGAAATAAACCATCATCAGCATATGGAAAAACTAGAGTTATAACTTAAACTGCAACTGGCTGAGATTCGAACCTCTACTTACCAAAAAAAGGTAGTTCCCTTGATTGCGAAACTGACTGTTTAAACCATGTGACCATTTATTCGACTGTAATCAGTGATGTTAATCATAGCTACCCAAAATCCTATTAACACGTAATGCAGCTCAGTTGGAATATTCCGTAAAAGTTGTTCCACCTGTTTGCGGTTAAGTGAACGCAACCCGCGTATCAGATTGAAAGGGGCCTTCTGTGACCAAAATGATTAGCGACCCTCACCCTCCCCATCTTAAGGTATTTTTTTCGATTAGCCTCCTCAAGCTCGGATTTCTCGCTAAGCTCGTCCAAGAGGGAAATGTGATAATTAATGTAAAATCTATCTTCTCAAGTGTTTGTGTGCCTATCATTGTGGAAACTACCTGAACCCATAGTGGACCTAAGCCAAAGATAAGCGGCTTTAGGCGTGGTAAATACCTAAATGGGAGAGCAATAAAAAGGGAACAACATCAATATACCAAATATGTATGAACCTTTTAAATATCCGACAGTGCTTTGAAAATATATGAGCTTTGACTCCACTTTTAAAAAAAGAGGTTTCGGCTTTTGTAGCTACGTTATTTTGACACACACACACACACACACACACACACACACACACACACACACACACACACACACACACACACACATATATATATATATATATATTTAGCACCCTGTCATACTACCCATTCAGATTATATGTTCATGTAATCATTAAGTTGATGTGTTAGAGATAGGGAAGGTTTAATTTAGGGGAAGTGCATTTACATTGACGTGGGGGGAGAGAGGAGGACCATTTGGAAAAAAATATACCCTCAATACACTTGACCAAGATTCGAACTCCAGAAACCTCACTGTCTGCAGTCCACTCTATTGAAATAGTGACGCCTTATACCACAGCCAGCGAGGTGGGTTTTAGACAGTGTAATTATTGGCATCTAAAATAAGAATTTATGCTCAATTTTTGCCAAAATGTTTGTACGCTATTTTTACCCTTGAAAGCAACCAGCACACCTCAACAAATTAAAATGTGATGTAGCTTAAGGCCCGTTTACACATTGTTAGTGGACTAATGCAAGTTTATTTGTATTAGCTTAATAGCATGCTAGTTGTGTTGACACGAATTTCTAACGTTTATTAGTATCACCTTTAAAAACATGGCTGAAAATGAAGTGGTGCTAACTGTTCTCTCTATTGGAGCCATTTTTTTTATCCCTGCTTCTCATTTTTCGTCCGGGTTATTAATAAGTATATATTAATTAGGTTTATGTGCTAAGAGCTAGGAAGGGTACATTTTGAATAAGAATGGGCGGCCAAATAAATTAAACGTTGATTGATAGGAAATAATGGTTTGATATCACTTTACAATTTCCCTTAGTGCAATATCATTGGTATTCTTATCTTTATAAATCCGGTGCTTAAAATTCCACAAAAACGCGTTATTTTCATAATGTTCCACAAATAAGAGTCCTCCGCACAACCAAATTTTTAGTTGCCGCAGTTTAAATTGTCTACTTACATTAGTAAAGTTGGAAGGTGACCAACTTTTTCACTTGCAAGTGGACTTGTTTGTTAGTAGCTTGCATGTGTGTTTTACTATCTGTTCACGCTAATGTGTAATGGTAGGGTGATTGTGAGATGAAATGGTAGACATGCAGTTTAACGTGGAATCCGAACCACGGTGGAGGCCTGGAATTCCACACATTCACAAGTTGTGATTAAGACACTGTAGCGTGTCAACCAAATGGATGAACAGCTACAAGAAAATATTTAATATTTTCGTGATTTTATGCGAGATAGAAATTAAATCAGCATATTTAATATAATCTGTCTCTAAAGTTATATCTTCTGATCTACTAAAGTTAACTATCGTCTTACCTCCTAACACGTGGTTAATCAAAAATATTAGCTTTTGATAGTTACGGCGCTAAATATCAAAGAAGAAGACTAATATTATTGTGTTTATGAACTAAAGACTTTAACACTTCGCTTTTCCCGGCGGATAATAATCCATAAACAGGCGTTCTACGGCCACGTGGTCTACGCACACAAAAAAATGTTAAAACATATGTCTATATCCTTACTTCTCATAAAAACAACAGTGGATATTAAATAATTAAATTAATACAGATATATTATGATATAATATATTTATGAACAAGCTCACCCCAGCCAGATGTCTGCAGATATCTTTCTTTTAAGAAACACGAGGCTCTCAATCATGGCCGACCCTTACGTGCGCTGTTGCTGAACTCTGCTGGTCAAAAGAATGAGAGGTGAAGAATCAACTCCTGGACCTGTGACAGCGATACTGGTGGTCATGTGAAGAACCTTGGATAGTGTTCATTTGTTTTCCTTTTCTCCCCACGTTTATTCTCCTTTATTTTTTGTCTGGTTTCTACATTTTTATTCCCCATTTCTTATTCGTCTTGTCCTAGCCAGGTTTGGTATATATATGGGCCGTCCGGAGATAGCAATTCGTAGAATAGTTCCACAGCGAGTCGACACAACAAGGAATATTCGCCGCCCAGCGCCGACACGAAAGACCATGGAGACTGCGGCGTCAGATTCGTAGAAAGGTTCCACCGCGAGTCAAGACAACAAGGAATATTCGCCGCCCGGCGCCGACCAGAAAGACCATGGAGACTGCGGCGTCAGATTCGCCACCTTCAGCCGTGACAACAGGATAAGGGGTCGCCCGACTCTATTCACCGTGAATCATGGACGACGCGTTCAACGGTACTTGTATCCTGTCGTCGTGGCCAAGTCTTTGCTACTTGGACTTTAGTAAAGTAATGTAAAGTATGCATCCTTCTTCAAAGGAAAATTATATGTCTTTATTTTAAGAGAAGCAACGTTTTGTTTCTAGAAGAATAGTTTTTGTTTTGGTTTACTTAATTGGTTAGTCTAACTTTAGCATAGATGTTTGCTAAGATTATTTATGTGTCACATGGCACACTTCTTACATTAAAGCCTCTGGCTAAGAAAGTTAGTGTTTTGACTTAGTCTGAGTCACGAGTTCGCTACGCCCTTATTCCAAATTAGTCATGACGTCCTAAACGTCATGAACATTAGTTTTTATATTGGGGGCTACTACCAGAATGTCTGTCTTTCTTTAAGAAACAGGTTTAGTACTTTATATGTAAATGTTGTTGAAAACTGTGGATTATGCTGAGTATTGGCTTAATGGCGCGACCCAAGGAAGTTGCCCTAGATTCATTGAGGGGTCCGCGCTAATTATTCTATTTCTATTTCTATATTTGCCTGTGATTAGATTTTGATTTAGCATAGTTATCAACGTACTATATTATGCTCAGGCAGTACCTTTGGGGAAAAAGGCCAGCAGTAGTACTTTTGTGACACCTGTTTTATAGCCTTCAATTAGCTGGATTAATCAGCTAAGGATCCATCAAGTTTTATGGTTACCTATTAATAAAACTCTACCAAGTGAGACTGTATAAGTGTTACATTCTTTATTTACTCTTTGCTAATTGTTCAATCTTGTGAAGCGTGTATTTATGACAATTTATCTATATGTTTACTACAATAAAGCTATTTGTTAAAATGACTATATTTCTATATAACTGAATTAAATGTACCCAGTAGGGAACATTTTTCAACACGTCTTGTCAGAGGTGAAGTAAAGGTTTGTCAATCAGAAAAATCTGTGCTGGGACCGTGGATTGAACCCCGGACCCCCAGAACAGAAGCCTGACAACCTACCCCTAGACCGCCAGGTCACCTCACGCTATTCATTACTCGTTCAGTAAGTTTTTAACATCTCGCCTGTTGTCATGAATATAAAACTCAGAATGTACAAAACAATAACTATACTAGTTGTTCTCTATGGTTTTGAAACGTTGCCTCTTACCTTACAAGACGGAAATACATTTAAGGTGTTTAGAAACAAGGTGCTTAGGTTGATATTTGGTCCAAAAAGGAAATAAGATACTGGGGACTGGATGAGGTTACATAATTATGAGTTACGTATTCATCACAAGACATTGTTAGGGTAATCGGATCTCGTAGATTATGGTGGACAGGAAATTCAGCGCGAATGGAATAATCTAGAACCATATTCAGGGTATTGACTGATATACCCAATGGGAAGAGACTATTGGGAATACCTAGAAGCGGATGGGAGGATAACATTAGAATAGACCTGAGAAAGATAGGTTATAATGAGGTGAACTGGATAGAACTAACTAAAGATAAGGATTGGTTTCATACTTTTGTAAGAGGGGTAGTGAAATTTCGAGTTACCATTGTCATAGATTAAGTAAGACTTAATAGAAACTCAAAGATTAACACATTAAAGTATTTACACCTTTCGCTCATGTCCACCATGTTTTCTAAGATTCAGATTAGAACTAGAGAACCGGGATTCTTAGAAAAATTAAAATTTAGATTTGTTAAATAATGTTGTGGATCCCTTTCTAATATATATATATATATATATATATATATAGTTTATTAAATTTATTGTATTAAATACACTATATATGTATTATGTATAAAAAATAATTCAGTATGACTTAATATGTACGCGTAATATATTCTTAACGGAATAAAAAATCCTTGACCAAAGTAATTTGTTTAGCAATTTGAGGATAAATTGTTTTTATTTAAGTTATCATATGTATCAAATACTTCAATTAACTCTATATGAAAAGGTGTGCATTAAATTAACAAAGTAGGCCTATGTTTTGTTTGGCCTATCTTTTGTATTTATATGTACGACATATTGTGTTGACACATGACTTCATAATACAATTACTATAAACCTTATATTTTCAAAGGGTCACATCTCCATAAAACATCCCTTGTATGCTATATCGCTAAAGTAATATTGTAACAGGTCATCTCTAAATACAAAGGACAATCATATCCTTTGACACAGGTACGATACAAATGATGCCCTCAGGCGAAGATGTTCTCATTTGACTGCTTTTGTCTTCGTTAAGGACATGTGAGAGGACTATACAAGCTATCAAATTGGGCATTCGAGACCGACATTAAGCGCGGGTTTAATTGCTCGTTATTTTTCGAAGGGTGTAGACAGATGAGTATGTCATCAGTTGATGTAGAAGAAAGACAGATAATTTAGTAACATGCATATTAAAAAAAAATGCATTTCATCCGATATCGTATATAAAGTTTTCCAGCTCTATAATGTTACCTAGTTCGACCACAATGTGCACATAAAATATCTCAATTATTGTTAAAGTTATTTTTTTAGTCTTTTTTATGTTTTACAAAAGGGATAATTAAAGGACTTATCTTGAGGGAAAGATGAGTTGGGTAAATGAACGTTTACCAATGTTAGCATTAGGATATGATGAGGAGAATACTAGGAATAATCACATATGGAATACCACTCCCGCAACACCCAGCAGTGATTAAAGCTTAGACTTTGCTGTCAACGGCGACTTAATGCAATTTGAGTCTATCTTAGCCCTACGTGGCCACCAATGTGAATAATTAGTAAACCCACCTTTATTACCATGACTATTAACAGATTAATAATCTAAAATGTGGGGCTTAGAATGGTAGGTTAGCTTAATTGCACACAAACATTAAGGGAGTATTTATGTATACCTATAGGTTATTACTTATTACATATACCCTGGTAATCAAAATACTTGTGATAGTGTGTGTTGTATTAATGGTTGCTATAATACGTTATTTATTTTGAAAGTCAAATGTTGATAGCTTTATCTATAAAGAGTATACTTTAAATAGTCTAATAGAAATTCAACTTGTATGTATATATATATTCAAGAAGATATTTCTTTTTCTTAGTGACTAATCACTATCTAGGCTCTCCGGGTTTAATTATATTCATTTAGTAGACATGAGGAGGGTAGAGTGTTAAAATAAATGTACGTGAATTTGTGTGGAGTTGGAGTGGGAAATAATTCAGGAGAAACCGCCGTCAATTCACACACACGAGATTCAAATCCCGACCTGAGTACCAAAGTAAAACTAGTCTAAACAGTATTGATGTTTATTCCAGTTGCCCTTTATAAGGGGTAGTTTTAAGAATGCCTGTCGAATAAATGTGCACTTGATGAACAGTGGTTTCCATTACACAACGTACAAACTAACCTAATCTAAGAGAGAACACAATAATTGTACGACTATCTAAGACCCACTTCAACGTCCAAAAAGTCTTAAGTCATCACTCTCCTGTTAGACTGTCCTGCTTATGACTGGAATATCGATATTTGAATCCCTGTCGAGTCTACTGAGGGTGATTTTTTCTAAATAGTTTCCCACTCTCCTTCCACGCAAGTACAGGTGGATTAACTCAGAAATGCTTCCTTCCTCATCCCTAGCTCATTAGAGTAATTATCATATATTAATATATCCTGAACAGGTAGAAATATGTTGTCATAAAAAATATATAGGTACGGATGGAGAATATCTTAAAAAAGAGAGCATTATTTTAAACATCTGGGATTGAAACAAGTTTCACGGAATCAATATTCGACAGCTCTATCCACTCAGCCACGGTGATGGCAACTGAAATTTTCATCACCGGAAAATGAAGTTAGGTATTTTTTTTGTTGGTTGTTTAGTTTTTTGTTTGTTTTTTTATAGACAGGAATGAGATGGACGGACCAGATATGTAGTATGACGTCATAACTCATCTTTTTATCTTGACAATAGAAGAAGTAAGACGTGGGTAACATATATTCGAGGAAATTCACACACATATCACGTCAGGGGCGAGACTATTTTTCACCACTTCTGAAGAACGTAGCCCACTTCACAACATAAGACGCCGACCCCCGTGAAAAAAAATAAAGAAAGAAATGCACCTTGTTGTAAAAAGTAGCCAAGTCCAAGGAAACCATTCATAGAGTACTAGGATGTCAAATTTTATGTAAGTTTCTTTGTTAATTAAAATATAATTGGTTGTATTAATTCGCCTTAATTAAATCAGTACCACTTTGATGCAAATAATATCTAGATTACCTTTTATATTAAAATTTCTGTTAAATTTTATATGAGAACATATTTATATCATTTCACTATTCAAAGAATAATTAATCTTGTAGCTTATATTTAAAAGATCTGTATCTTTGTAAGAAATTATAAATATTCTTAGTTTATACATTTATTTAATGTTTTTTGTGATATTTTGTTTTATGAAAAGCAAAACATTTTATGTTTGATAAAAATGATAAAATATTTATTAAAGTTATATTGCAATCTTAAATTTTCAAGTGAGATAATGTTTTAAAAATTTCTTGTTTTCAACTTCAAAGACTCAATTTATCTCTTTAGAAACTCCCCATCTTCTCAGAGACTTATGAGAATTAACTAATCTCAAGAATAAGTAGCAAATGTTAATCAAATTAAAGAACATTAAAATCTTTCTTCACTCGCATGGATGATCATAGAGACTAAACGTCAAGCTCATATAATCTAATTTAATGGTGATGGGGAGGTTGGGGTTCTAATCCTGGCCCGGTGTATTGAATGTTGTTTAACTTAAATTGTTTCTTACTGTCCCTCCACGCTAGTGCTGGTAAAATTACTATATATTCTACCCTCCTCATACCTACCGCAATAACGTGATTAATATGCATGCCCTTCAGACAGGTAATAAAACATGAGGGAGTAGAAAAGCGTCGAGAGATTTCAGGAGGTAAATTAAATGAAAGACATAAACGTTAATGAGCAATATACTTGCATCGCTCTATAGGTAAGCGGCACTTTTCAAACAACTTGTCCTTAAATTTTGCCTTTGCACTTGCAATTTTATTTGTAAGATTTCATTACATAATTCCATTCATTTGAAATTGAATAATTTTATTTCCAGCTGGATTTGTTAAGTTTCTTCTTTTATTTTAAAATTAAAGATAATGGGTGTGTTCCTAAACTATTTTATTTCCATCTTATGAATATTACACGAAAATTAAAGCAATAGTATTTTAAACACCTGTCCATAATGAGCACAAATCATAACAACATTTACAAATAAATGAAATTTGAATAATTAAATTAAAATTATTTATTTAGGGATGATGAGTAGTAATATTTAGGAACAATTTTAACACGTAATAACGATATTAGAGTGCATATTAGGGAACTTATACAGTCGAAAATGCTATTTTTCGGTCATAAAGTTGATAATATCGCTTTTGATTACAAGAAATTTAAAACTAGGAATAAACAGAAAAATAATTTTGCCATTTTTTTTATAGTTGTGAAACGTCTAATATATTAAGTTACATGATAAGAAGTGATTTAGTGTGTTTGATAACCAAGAATTAAGAAAACATTTCATCTTAAAAGGGATGAAGATAATAAGTAGCTACATACCCTGTACTAATTACAAGGCATTGTTAGAGTAATCAAATATAGCAGCTTACAGTGGGCAGAATATGCAGCGCGAATGGTAGAGTTTAGGACTATGTTCAGGGAAGGCATTGACTGGTAAGCCCAAAGGAAAGATATCATAGGGAAGACCCAGACGAAGATTGGAGAGTAACATTAGTATGAACCTAAAAGAGATAGGTTGTAATAAGGTGGACTGGATAGAACTAGTTCAAGATAGGGATAGGTTGTAATGAAGTGGACTAGATAGAACTAGCGTATTTATACAAGTGCGGCAATTAATTTTAGAGTTTCTAATGTCATATAGAGTAATAAAGTTTGATAAATAAATTAAATCAATGAAATTCATAAATTTATAAAATAAATACTTTTGTTACATAAAACAAACGGTTATGTAATATATATTTTAAACCAGTAATGCCTAAACACATTAGGCTGTATCGGTTTATCCTACAAGCTGCTGGATGTATTAACTAGGCCAAGTACGAACGGATCTGTCGTGAAATCGGGTTTGTACTGAAACACAAATATTTATAAATATAATATAGACCACACATTGTGACACCATTTGTTTTAAGCCACTTAATGATGATATTTTCTATATTTAAGAATTTTGTTGATTTATTTCAAATATTTTAACTTCATTAATTTCATTTGTGAATGATGTGTTTGATAAATGTTCTATTTTGAAAAGGTGATGTCAATACCATAATTTAAGACATTTGGTTTTTTTTTTCTGAAATTCGTAAGTTTAAACATATTTTAATTTACCAACACACCCGTTGTCTTCAATTTTTAAGTAAGAGACTAAACCTAACATAATTCAAATGAATATAAAAATATTCAAGATTAAATGACAAATCAAGTAATAACATATTATAAAGACAATGCAATCAGAAAGGTGCATTTTAAGTACAACTTGTTTATAAAGTGTCACCACCTATAGAGTATTGTTTATGAACTTTGATGCATTTAATTCCTTTTGATATTTTTCTTTTCCCCAACGTCATAATATTTGTCAAAGATCCACGCAGTTTAATTATGCTAATATACACTATAATATAGGTACGTTAAACTAAATACAATCGTTGAGAATCAATGTCAAGATAACAAGTTAAAGAATATATATAAGCCACCCCTAATATAACATCACCTATTAAAGCCAGGTTCAGTTAGTCAATTTAGCACCCAGTTGTATTAGTAACAAAAATATTTTATAGCCGGTGTGTCGTATTATATCAAGTCAGGAAAAATATGGAACATTTTGAAATACCAGGGAATATAAAATCACCAGTGAAATAAATGAAATGTCAGTCAATTTCGTAACTAATCAATAATAAATGTTTGGAAATATTTCAAAGTTCAATATTGGTTCAAGTTAAGGAAATTTGAGTTTTGGAACAGGGAAAAAGTTTAAAGATGTTTTTTTTTTAATTTTTGTGGTCAACTTGCTAGTAATAAAATTTCCATAGACCCTGCATCCATAAAATAAATAAACACATAACCAATCAAATGTATAGACTGCATTGCATTAATCTTGAATAGAGATAGTCAAATATTAATATTTTTAAGCTTGAGGAAGATACTGAAGTTAAAATTAAAGAGCAAATTATTATATATATGATTGGTACTGATACAAATGGGTCCACCTAAACCAAACTTTGGATTAGAAAAAAGATGGGTCTAATGATTAAACACTTATAATAATGAGAAGTGAATAATTTTGTTTTCCAATCACAATAAAACCATTACATATTCCAAATTATATAAAATTAGTAAAAGTTAAAAGTTTCATACAACATTTGAAAAAGATAATAAAGGAGTGGATTCACCAAATATCACGAAACTATAATAACTTTACTATCTTGACTGCACATGATTTTTGGATTTAGTAAACCTATATTTTAGTTTTAAGGACTATACACGATTAGTTTTTATTATGGTAAAATGTTAATAACTTGTAATTAATCAGTATGATGGATTTTCTTGTTACAAATAAATCTGGATTGTTTTAAGTGAATATAAATTAAGCTTAAATTATGCATTAGTTTAAAAAGTTATTTGGTTAATTCGGATTTCATAAAATTATTTTGAATTTGAATAAAACAAGTTTTACAATACTTTTTCTCCATTTATGACAAATAAATTAAAAGATAAAAAGAACTTATATAAAGTAATAATTGTTAATAATATTTTCTGGTTTTTAATTCAGAATATCTATAAAACCTTACAACTTATTAAAGATGGTTGAAATAAATATTTTTATTGGAATGGAATAAAATCTTTCTACCCTAAAATTAAACTTTATTAACCAAATAAACACACACAAGCACATAAAAACACCAGAGCTATTTTTTTTATGGTTGGATACCGTATTTTTAAACTCTTATTTTACTCATGCAAAATCATTATTTTAGATTTTATTTTGATGGGATTGTTAAATCAATTAATAGTTTAAAATAAGATTTATTTCATGTTCATTTTATTTTATATTAAAATCTTATACAATGCTTGGATTAGATAGTTGGTTCCCTTTCGTAATTTTACCAAATACTTATTTTAAACTACTTGAAAAACAAAACATGCTGATAATTAATATGATTGTATTCGAATGATGCCTCACTGCTTTCTCATGTGTTACCGTTATTAGTTCCTTTTTATTATTTTCAAGCTCGGTTAATGTCATTTTCACATCCTGAAAAAAACACCATTTTAAATATTAAAAAGTTTTTGTTTCTTTGAAATAAAACTTGATAGATGAACATTCCATAGGAAAAATATATATTTTAATATTGATTTTTTTCTAATGGTATTTTATTAACATTTTTAAATTAAAACTTTAAAGTTGAACAATAGCAAGAGTTAATTTGAATGAAATAAACCATCATGGAAAGAAGATAGCAATAATAAAGGTAAATTTGAATGGAAATACCATCTTGGAAAGGAGATAACAATAGTAAGGGTGAGTTTGATTGGAATAAACCATCATGGAGAGGATGTAACAAAAAAAAATGTAAAAATTAAAAACTCAATGATTAGACCCTTTCCGATATGATCTAATATTCAGTGTAACTTTACACCACTGTTTCCCAGCATGATTTATCTCAAATTATATTCAAAATGCACCAACATGCTTTTGGAAACAAATAAACCGTACCTTTCTTTATGTGCTCCGATGGGCAGTTCTGCAAAGTAAAAATAAAACAAATTAGATTCAACTTTATAATTAAATATTAACACATAAGAAAATAGTGATCTAGTTTACAAGGAGAATGAGACTTAGTAAATACATATGGTACGACCCAATCGCACAAACATTTTCACATTGTGTATTCTAATATGGTTACGATGTTAAATTTCAACAATATGGTTTAAAAAATCTATCCTTAATTTTGTTCTCCTCTTAAAAATCAACACATAGTCTTGTTAATCACAATAATAGATCTTTATATATAACTTTTAAACAAATTATTCATATTTATATATCTAGTAAAGTTCAATTTTTCAAAAATAATTTATTTGTTATTCTTAAAATTAAATACTTATTCTTATTTATCATTACAAATATGACCAGAATCCCATTTTAAATTCAATCTTGAAGGTCAATATCAAAAAAAATAATCAAATATTCTTTAATAATTAGTTGTAAGTAAACCACCCTTAAATTAATTTATTTTAGATTAAAAAAATGCTATTATTGATAATATAATATAATCACATCGTACAAATTTTGAACCAAATCGTAGACACATGTTCAAAATAATAAAATTTAAAAAAAAATCATTCGTTATATACTATTGATTTTTTATTTTGAAAAACAAATCTAAATAAATGTTTATAATAAAAGCAAATTGATTAATACCCATTTCGAATCAAATCACTGACGCCATTTAAAAAAAAATTGAATTTGAAGAAATACATCATCAGTAAATTTCTCATAGCCAGATTTCCCCCCCAAAACGAGTATAAATATATATGTGTCATGTTGTTAATGTATAACACTATATATATTTACATTTTAAGCAAAATCATTCTAGATATTTTTTAAATAATTTGAATTTTTGAAAATCACTCATCAAACGATCCTTTGTAGAATTTTTATCCAAAACTAAATAGACAGGGATATTTTCATTTCAAACTCTTCCAAAATATCCAAGTCTGTAAGGTCATTTTTTAATATATAAAATTTTGAACAATCGGTCATTAAACTACCCATAAATCAGTTTTTACCCCAAAAAACAAAATTACACACTGTTATTTGTGAAACTACATGATATCCAGATTCATATTTGAAATACCCAGAATTTTCCTAAATTTCTCATCAATAAACTACACTACAACGAGTTTTTGCCAAAAAATCAATTATACAGTTCTATTTGTGTCAACCAAACACAAGATAGGCATTTTAAACAAAATGGTTAAAGACATTTTTAAAAGATTACTATAGCATTAGGTCTAAAAGTCCTCTGTACAGAAATCGAACATACATACGTATCTATATACATATATGTATGTATATATATATATATATATGCATACAGCATTAGACTTTTATTAATCTCTGTATGTTTAGCACGTATTACATTTAATTACCTTTTATGTCTGGAAATTAATGCAAGTCATCAATCGGTGGGCTAAGCTGTTGCACTCTGTTTTATCATCTTCTTCATGGTCTGCAAAAAGAATTTAACAGCTAAATAGCTGTCTTGAACCCTAGCAATGAGGACGGGATACACAAAACGAAATGTTTCTAACTATGAACTCAACCACTTCTAATGAGATTTGTTTCAAAGTGACTAGTTCAAGAAAATTGATTGAATATTTGTGAGATTGATGCCAGTTATTTATTATGCTTTTGTTTTCGTTTTACTGTTAGTACCTATACCCAATATAATGATTCAATCCATTAAAATAGTTATATTATCTTATATATATAATAATAAAAGGAAGTAGTTGTATGTGTGTGTTTGTTTGTGTGCGATGCTCAGCCAAATCTATGGCACGCAGAGATCTGAAATTTTTAACATGAGTGGATGGAAGGGGTTCCGAATGCACTTTGAAGATTGTTTTTTTAAATTTTGAATTAGATTTTCAATCAGGATATTTTTAACAAATTTTTGAAGAAAATATTTTGTATCTGGTTTAAAATTTGTTTCATTGATACGGGCATCATGGGAGGGGGGGGGGGCGTAGGAGGGGAGCTTATATAATTCTTATACAACAGTGGGTCACGGGAAACTCCATACGGGATTGCTAGGCATTAAAAATAGTAATAATAATAATAATAATAATAATAATAAACCTAGTCTGTGTTTTAATACAGATACATATATATTAAATCCTAATTGGTGAGCACATGATTGGTCTATTCTGGTGTGGTTTAATGATAAGGGGGAGGTCGGAGCTCGAATTGAGACTAGGTTCACTGAGATAAGCCTAGCTACAGTAGCCCTATGGCTTCTGTGGTGCTGATGACAGCTCACAGCTGACAGCGAAAAGCTTTGAAACGTTACCAGACCAAATTATGTATTCCTACGACGAACCATATGATCTGCAAATCATGTGTTTAGCAGCTGTCAGAAGTCAACTGTGAGCTGTCATTCAGCACCAAAGAAGCCATGGGGCTAATGTATATAGTTACTTGGTCACATTTCCTCTTAATTCTACCCTCCTCCTTCCTACTATATTAAATTTAAATAATGTGGTAATCCGGAAGGTTACTAAGATAAGTGGCACAGAAATAATATTTTGTATAATGACTATCAAATGCTCATATTAATATTAAATTTAGTGGTTTATTAAAATAAATACCTACGTTGGTGGGCATTCGGAATAAATGCCCAGCTCAGCTGGATTTAATGTGGTGGTGAGGTTGGGTTTTCAATCTCGGCTCGGTATACTATGAATAATTTTCCCAAAATTTGTTCTACCTTCTACTCCATTTCGTTTCTTATAAAATATACCTTACCCATCCCTAATAAATTAACGTAGTTAATTGCACTTATCATTTAAACTTAGTTTGACGGGGAGTAATAATAAAATAAATAGCATGTCACAGTCGTACAAACTTTGTCACCTATTGTATTAATATTAAACCTGTGCGCAAAATATTCTGTTCGCCACCGTCTCGTTCCTCAACAAAGATATATATATATATATGTACATATATATATATATATATATATATATATATATATATATATATATATATATATATATATATTATATATATATATATATATACATATATATGTACATATGTATATATATATGTACATATGTATATATATATGTACATATGTATATATATATGTACATATGTATATATATATATGTACATATATATGTACATGTACATATGTATATATATATACACCTACGCGCCTTGCTCTGTCTACTCGGGTTATGCGCATATTTACTAATTACGATAAAGAGATAGAGATAAGGAAGGTTAAATTTAGACGTGTCAGGTCAACACATTTCAATTAAAGCCTTCATTTATCAATTTAGAGCTATAAAAAGGTCAACATGTGATCTGACGTAATATACTCGTATACTTTTTTATTAAAGATATAGCTAGGAACATAACTTTCAAATATAGGTTTTCCATAAACTAACCTATACTAAGTTTTCCGCAAAGAAAGAAACATATAATTGGTTAATCACAATAAACACTAGTCATATATAAATATTAAACAAGTAGGTTCAAACACTTTTTTAAAAGATTTAAATTAAAATAAATAGTTTGTTGTTAACTAACCTCCACTTATTTATATTTGTAAAAATTAAAACATATTCTTATTTATCATGAACACAATTTCCAGAAATCCGTTTAAAGTAAATATTAAAGGTAATTTTTGAAAGAAAATCAAATTTTATATAATATTTTATCGGAAGCAAGCTACCATTAATTTAATTTATTTTAAGAAAAAAAAAACCAGTTCGATTTATCATGTAAAATAATACTCGGATACCGAATTGAACAAAATTGTTGGATCTATCTCTTAAAAAAATAATAAAATTTATTATTATTATTATTATTAGCACTACGTCCTACTACCCGTTTGGGTTATACACACTTACGCCAATGTGTAATGGTAGGGTGATTGTGAGATGAAATTGAGGACATACAGTTTAACGTGGAATCCGAACCACTACGGAGGCCTGGCATTCCCCACATTCACAAGCTGTGATTAATACACGTCTTGTCAGAGGTGAAGGAAGAGTTTGGTAGTCAGATAAATCTGTGCCGGGACCGAGGATTGAAACACGGACCCCAGAACATAAGTCCGACACCTTACCCCTAGACCACCAGGTCACCGAAATTTGTTAGTAACTCGAAAGTTTTCTATCACACTCACAAATTAAGCCAAAAATCCCAATCTTGAGATAGTTTATCCAGTCTATACCATTACAACAAATTTTTATTTTTTAAAAATTAAAATATATGAATTAAAAATATTTATATTGCAAAAATCTTACCAAGAACTCATTTTAAACCAAATTGTTGAAGCGATTTTTAAAATATATTAGATTTAAAAACATATAAGGTATTAGTAAACTTCCCTTAAACAAATGTTCCTAGACCTCCATTCTAAACCAAATCGTCAGATAAATTTCTGAACAATTTTTAATTTACAAAAATCACTCATCAGTAAATAACCCTTAAATGTATATACCAAGTAGACTATACGGCTTTTATTTGTCAGGTCAAACAGTCCCAAAATATCACCTTTTAACCAAATAATTAGAGGCTTTTTAGAAAAATTTGAAATATTCAGATATCATTTTTCCGTAAACTATCTTTACTTTGAGGGCTAGGGTCAAAAATAAAAGTCCCAAGATATAGCCATTTAACATATGTATTTTGTTAAATTTGATATTTATAACACATTTTTAGGTTTAGGTAAATGAACAGGCAGAATAAGAAAATCTTCTTTTTTGGGTTCGGGGGAATATAGGACATAAAGATTCATAATACTATTTAGATCTAAATTTTCACTATTACCACTTATATTTATATGAGATGATCAAAAAATTTTCAGACCATCTTCAGTGACCGCATGGTCTAAGGCGTCACTCTTGTAATAGACTAGACTACTGATGACCGGAAGACCTGGGTTAGAATCCCCGTTGGATGTACTGAGCTATTTTTTCACCAAAATTGTATTCAACTCTCCTTCCCCGAAAATGTGGGTACATTTAATCAAAATTCATCCTTATCTCACTATTATAATTTGTACTTATACGCATAACTTTAAATAGTAGTAAAATGCGATACTAAAAAACTCCACCCCACAAGTAATAAATAGGTTTTTTACTTACCATCCTTGCTTACTAGATCCGCACATATTTTGAAAGAATCTCTTGTGAGTTCATCCATCCATTCTCCTGATTCTAATTTGTATTTCAGAAATTCATTCAGGCCATTCTCACGATCAATAATACCATCACTATTCAACTGTAAAATATATAATTAAACACAAACAATTAATCCATAATTTTTTTTATTTCCGACACATTGTTTTAATTGATTTGGATTTGGTACAGTACAGAATTTGTACACATTAAGGTTTTTCAAATATTATTACGTGGTTGGTTTCTGTTAAATAATTTTACAAACACACCTACATTAATTATCATCAGAGAGTCAATATTTCACAGATTTATATATTTTATCATATTTAATTATAACTTATTTATTTTCAACAACACACGATACTTAAGAATACTTTAAATTTAATAATTCTAACCATGGTTAAGTTTTTCATAAGATGATCAAAATTTATTACTTACAAGCCCCATATTCTTAGCCACACATTCACCAGTACACTGAAATTCAAAACATATATTATGAAGATGAATATTTAAAAAAAATTACATATTCGTAATAAAAGTTTTCAGTTAATGAAGGATGTATCACTATAAGCTGGTAAGGTAATTTTACTTCCTTTCCTGAGATTTGAACCCTAGACCGTTAACTTGGGCGCACATTTTCTTTACTTACTGAAATATGTTGGCTAGTATTATTATTTAAGTCCGATTTTTCTCTTTTTTTTTCCAAGACTATAAATACGTAGTAGATGTAGTATAGTTTTGGTATGAAGAACAGTATAAGTTAGTTACTAAAGTTACTAAAACAATTTTAATAGGCTCACGCACCAAGTAACGCTATTTACAACTGTCAATTTTGATAACTATTAACAATATTTATAAAATAAGACAAATAATATATCAATGTTGGCTGCAAATAAATATTTTTCACTTTTCTCTACTGTTCTTTTGATAACTATTAACAATATTTATAAAATAAGAGAAATAATATATCAATGTTGGCTTCAAATAAATATTTTTCACTTTTCTCTACTGTTCTTTTAAAACTATTGACAATATTTATAAAATAAGACAAATAATATATCAATGTTGGCTGCAAATAAATATTTTTCACTTTTATCTACTGTTCTTTCAGCCAAACTCAGAGCATAATTACATACAACTACAAGTATAAAATATAACTTATATAAATTATCGGCAGCTGAATCAATTTTTTATTGGGATATTGTAATTTAAAAATAAACCATGGAGTCAAATAAACCTTCGAGTAGAATACCTTATGCTTAAAATTGTATAAAAATGGTACAATATATTTTACTGGATTAATAAAGAGAACAAGGTAGTGTCAGTTAGTCTGGGTTTGATATTAAATTAAATTTACCATCAAATATTTTCATTGGACAATAGATTTAAATAAATAGTTATTATTTGGATGAATGTAAGTTACATACAATAGTGTAATGTAAAATTGTTGAATTTAATAAATCAATAAATATTTACTGACACTCTTTTCTAGTCAAATGCTCTAAGGCAGTGGTCACCAAATGGTTGTCCGTGGTCCGCATCCGGACCGCAGAGACTTTTTAAGGACCTACACGAAATAGCGATTAACAGAAGAAATGTTGCTATTTCGTTGGTGGGTGGATAGTAGACATGGAAGTCTAGCAATAATTAAGTAAAATAATTAAAGGAAAGAAAATCACGTTTTTGAATTAGTATAGTCATAGGGCTTGAACTTGAGAGTCACTGTTAAAGCTTTGCCAGAACATTGAAGTATGTCGAGTTTTAAAACGGACCTCCATAAAAAATATTTGGGGACCCCTGGTCAAAGGCGTCACTAATGGGGAGATCAGAGTTTGAATCCTGGTCATGTGTTCTGAGGCTATTTTCTACTCTCTCTCTATCTCTCTCTCTCTCTCTCTCTCTCTCTCTCTCTCTCTCTATATATATATATATATTTATATATATATATATTTATATATATATATATTTATATATATATATATTTATATATATATAAATGAGGGTACATTTACTGTAAATTTAGCTTTTAATATCCCTAATAGAATATCGTAAAGTCCAAGCGATGCCAAAATTATTATTATTATTATTATTATTATTATTATTAGCACCGCGTCCTACTACCCGTTTGGTTTGTACGCACTTACGCTAATGTGTAATGGTAGGGTGATTGTGAGATGAAATGGAGGACCTACAGTTTAACGTGGAATCCAAACCACGGTGTAGAACTGGCATTCCACACATTCACAAATTGTGATTAATACACGTCTTGTCAGAGGTGAAGGAAGGGTTTGGTAATCAGATAAATCTGTGCCGGGACCGAGGATTGAACCCCGGACACCTAGCACAGAAATCCGACACCTTACCCCCTAGACCACCGGGTCACCGATGCCAAAATAACAATACCTTTACCTGCTTCGGTGGACACGTGGTATAACATAATACTGTCGTGGTAGACTAGACTGCCGATGATGGGGAGATCGAGGTTCAAATCTCAGTCGGGTGTACTGAGGCAGGATTTTCAAAATGGTTTTACGCTCTCCCTCCACGCAAATGTGGGTAAATTTTCTATACATATAACCTCCATAATCTCTAAAACCATTAGCGTTATTAGTACAAAAGCATATAGCCTGAAATGTTAGTAAAACACGTTTATAAAAAAAACTTTAGTGACTCACAATAGCCTTTTTCAAATGGTAGAATTTTGACAGTGGTTCCAAACTTAGTGACGTTTCCAAAGAAGGTATAATGTAAAAAAAAAAAACCTTCACGAAACTAAAATATTAATATTATAACTATAAGAATTTTACCAGCCCCAAATTATAAAAGTGGCGTATAGTATTGAGTATAATCTATAATAGAGGCGATTTGAGAGGATTATGTGATTTTGGGTACAGTTTTACGATCCTTTTCTAAAGTCATTACTAATTCACTAGTGAGGTGTAGAGTATTTTAACATTAATTTGTTAGTGTAAACTATTGTTTAATACGTTAATTAGTTATGTGATATTTATTTTTATATGTATGGTAAAGAATGGTTTAAATAAGATTAGATAATTTAATGTTTGGTTTCTCTAACGTGCACTTTCAGTAGGCCCTATTGGCTGATTATTTCAGAATATTACTTATAAAAATCTTAAATTTAAAACAGACACAACGCCCTGAGCCTCGGTCATTAATTCATCACTGAGGAGAGGGGAAACTACATTTCATCATTAATATAATTTTCCAGCCATTTTGGTAATCGAAACACAGATATTTAACTAAGTAGTCAGACACGTTATCGAAAAAGCTAAGGTGTTAAACTAGATTATGTTAATTAAGGCCCTTGGCTCTATTGAGTGCAAGGTTAAAACAAATTTTGTAGGATAGGGGGCGGAAGGGGGAAAGTCGTGGCGTGGCCTCACGACCGACAAAAATATCTTTGCGTGCCAACAAGAACAGATGGATCACGGAGATGGCGCTAGCTACCAGACAGGTCTTGTGGGAAAATCAACGTTTGGAAATATCAATTTTATTAAGAACGAGTGAAATTTTTATGTTAATATTTTCAACACCCCTTCTAATATAATGTATCTATGTTTATTAATTGTTACATTTTCTTATCTTTTGTTATGAAGCCGGTAGTCTTCTATTGAAAAATGTAAATTCTATCGATATCTGATCACTGTAAAATTATAGAGGAGGTGTATATATAAAAAGTATAACTTAATCAACATGATTATATTCTTGAACAAACAATTTCCGAAAAGAAAATTGCAAAACAATAAAAATTCTTGAAGATAAGTGTTTGTTCCCGTGACAAATGAAAAGGGCCAATCGCCTTATAGAGGGTGATAATAAAATGGTAATTTGAGTTGAAATTAAAAAAAAAAGAGTGGGAGTACAGAAAATGTTCAGAACAACTGAACTACAATATAACTACCTATTTTATTTAATATATTTGTATCAAATTAGCAATAGTAGCCCCACTATTTTTGATTCAACTTAATTAACCAAATTATCTTACCTCGAGGTTTTCTCTTGATAAATTATAAAAACGTTTTTTCACACTATTCACTGAAAATAAAAGAATCAGGTGTTTTTAATTTAGTTTAAGGGTATTGAACTTTTTTAAAGAGCTATACTATCTATTTATTTAATAAGAAATTTTAATTAATATATTTGGTAAGCTATTATTTATTTTTAAGCATGGTAGAAACTAGTAATACTCTAAAATTAAATAAGGCCTTGTTTATGGAATGCACATTGATCTACAAGTAACTCAGGGTGAAATAAGGACTCATTTTCCTTTAAATAAATAAACAATTTAATATATTGATATCAAAAGTAATAGTACATAAACGTATAGAAAAGTATAAGCTATACTTACTGCTATTATCTGTTGTACTGTTAATTATTTTACCAAGGCAGTCTAGGTTCCTTATCACTAAATGCATTGTATCCATAATTCCATCTTCTCCGCAGCAATGCTGCAATATGTCAGAAATTCAGTTATTTGCTTTCTCAAAATTAGAGAAGTATATCCATTTAACTTTAACATTATATACTATTTATATACTAACATTATATACTATTTATATACTATTTTATCAATATACTAGCATTTAATTACCCGATTTTTCCGGGTAAAATATTTTAGGTTAAAAGTAGATCAAGTAAATTAAAAATAAATGGTAAAACGGTTTATTAAAAAAAAAAAGTTAAAAATGTTTAAAAGTATAACAAGGTAAAATATTTACAAAGGGGAAAGAATGCAAAAAAAGGCAAAAAGGGCAAAAAGTATCAAAATTGTAAAAAAGGCCCAATATAAATCAAATTAAAAAAATTATAAATGTTAAAATAAAAAATTTATAAAAGATGTAAAAGTTTCAAAAGTTTTAAAGGAAAAATGGTGAAAAGTTTCTTAAGAATAAAATAGGTAAAAAGTAAAAATAATAAAAATTTTAATAATTATTATTATTACTAGCACCACGTCTTACTATCCGTTCGGGTTATACGCTTTAAGTACTAATTACGCTAATGGATTTGGAATTGAGAAGGTTGAATTAGAGGAAGTGAGCCCGTATTTGCTTGGAGAGAGAAAGAGAGAGTGTAAAACCATTTAGGAAGAACCACCCCTAGTTCACCCGACCGAGATTCGAACCTCGATCTCCCCGTCGTCAGCAGTCGAGCTTCAACACGACAAGCGCGTTAGACAACTACGCCATCGAGGCGGGTTTTATTAATATAGTTTCAAGAAATACTTATATAACGAATCACACAAATAGTTATCGGCTTTCTCAATTGTTGCCTGATGAATAATGAGTGAAATTAAAACTTGTAGTTAAAAATATTTGCAATTTAATGATCCCTGGACATAAAATTTTCTAGTAATATAAGTTCAATTTTATTAAACATAAGTGCATTTTATTTTAAATTATTTTGTAATAGCATCATGGCAGCATTCTGTCATTCACTAGTCGCGGTGGACCGTGATTGTAGATAGCTACGAGTGACCGATACTTTCACCAGTCACCACAGCACCGTCATCTAGTGAAAGATGGCTGTGTATATGAGACGGTCTCAGATGGCTCAAGTGCGGCGAAAGCCTAAGATCCGGGGTTTGATTCCCGTGCCAAGGTTAACATTTTACACTTCATTGCATTTTATTCAAATATCAGGAGTGATTTATTTGGATAACTATCACGCATCAATTTTTGATATTCATTAAATAATTATTGTTTTGTTTATTCTGAATTTTAAATTTATTGAAAGCAGACGAGAGGTTAACATCTTACTGACAGAGTAATCATTTCCGGATTGCATTATTGTCCTAACTTCCAATCTAATATCGTTATATTGCTATTTAAAACTGTTCCGATATGTTTAGACTCCTTTATCACGTAAAACGATAGTATGTTCGTAATATTCTTGAAACTATTGTCCTCATGCTGTGTTCTCTGTGTGATCATTGACTTAGTCTTTTCAGCGTTCACATCTCACCATTATTTCTCACTAGACTTTATTTAAGTTCTGCCTTTCTTGCAACAGCCTCCTACAATTGCCCAACAAAAGTAAATCATTAAAATACATCTCCTAATAGCTGCATTGTTTAATGTTAACCCTTCCCTAATCTATTGCATTACCCTAATAGTATACTAAGTCCAGACAAACTGTAATGGGGAACGTGCATCTTCTTGTTTCAACCCATTATGAATTTCAAAAGTATATGATAAGTGACAACACGTACCTATAAAATATACCTCAATTAGCGTGACAAGCTATTTAGGATATTCCAAACCTAAAATGTCATAATGTGTTCTTTTATCTGACTTATATTCTCGTCTAAAACCTAGGTATAATAATCGATGTAACTTAAGATTGTGTTCCCACTTTTATTATAATATTTGCCGACTAGTAAAAATGTGATCCCTGTTGTTGATCTATTTTGTCGAACACCACACTGATGATCCCAATTATTTTCTTTGCATAACGCATCAATTTCACTAAAACTATGTTAGATATTATTGCAATCAAAGTATGATCTTATTTAAAATCAAACTATATCGTGTTAAATCAAAATATCACCTGGCGTTCTTGATCCGTATAAACATGTTGTTCTCTTGTAAATCTGCTTACAGTTTCACCCGGATGTTCTAAATTTATTCCAAGGACTGAATCTAAAAAAATGAGCTCGGTAGTTATTCATGTTATTTAAAATTTCAAATTAGTATACATATTTTTATGAAATAAAGTACATATGATAGTGATAGTCACACATGCAAAGTAGCTTTCACTCTGAAAGGAAGAATGTGGTTAACACTTTACAATAATTATCAAATCAAGGTGTTGAATGATATAATCCCAAGGGTAGTTAGCAAGTATTTTATATACAAGATTATGCTTAAAGCAGAAAAAGGATCAAATTGCGGCATTATATGAATTTTTAATATTTTTCAACAGCAAAATGAGTAGGTTAGTTGTCTTTTTATTTTAAAATTATTATTAATTTTATTTTATTTTTTATATGAATAAACTATTTTAATCGTCTAAATTCTTATTTTTTTCTTGAAATAAAAATTCAGCAAGATTCAACTGTATTACTTAATAAAGTTAGGTGATATCCAGGGGTGAGGCGGGTTTTTAAAAGAGCAATTCTCCTAACATGTCCAGTGCCAGGGATCAAATTTATATACGTTAATTATATATTTATTTTAATCTGCACTGGGTTTTGTAAATTATATAATACCCATAATATTTTAAACAATAAATAACTATTTCTAGGTATATATATATATAATATATATTTATTTCACAAAAATAGTTATATAAAACAGCACAATTTCAAAATTTAAAATATCAGCTCTAATTAAACTTGATAGGATAAAATTAAACAGATAAGAAAATAAAAAATCTGCAAGTTAATGAAACAAAAGCCTTTATTGTTATTAGAGTTAACATGTTTTGAAAATCACTCAAAAGATTTGGTTAAAAATGGGTATCTAGGTAGTGTTTGTTCTCTAAAATAACTCTGTATACTTGGTTTTATGTTTTAAAGGTTAGCATAGAGATGAGCTATTTAAAAAAAATTGAAATTATTTTGATAGTTGCTTTAACGATTTTATATAAAATGTATATATAGGGTGTGTTTAACATGTCAAATTAAATTGTATACTTGTTTGTTGGAGGGAAATTAAATTAAGGGTAGTTAACATATATTTTTAAATTGATTGTTTTAAGAAATTGCTTCCATGACTTGGCTAAAATTGAGTATTTGATCTGTTTTTTACATTATAAATAATCATGAGTATTTGTTTTATGCACACAAAAAATTTACAATAGTTTATTGATGCCCGAATTTTGTAAAAACAATTTTTTATTAGCTCTAAAGAATTTGTTCAAAATTGGTATCGGGAGACTATTTCACATGCTCAATAATATTGAATGTTTATTTCTATATGGTAAATTAATTTAAGGGTTGTAAATGTCTATGATAAATTATAAAATGTTTGAATTATTTCAAAATTGGCATTGAATTTTGAGTACAAGATTGTAGCTGATAATATTTTTTTCACGATAAATAGGAACATAATTTTTTATTTTTACAAATTGAAAATAATATTAGGGTATGTTACAGTTAAATAATTTTCTGAAAATTTGAAATTTATCAAAAATTTTAAACAATTTGGTTACAAAATGTATATATATATATATATATATATATATATAAAGAGTTTTTATTATGATCTACAAGATAGTGTATTTTATATGAAGAAAGCATACCCAATGTGTAGTTTACTGAAAACCTATTTTCAAGAAAAAAAATTCTTCAGAACTATAGTTCACAAGATCAGAAATTTTGGCTGACTACACCGTTCCATTTATTTTAGAATGTATTGATTAAATACACAAAATATATAAAATGTAGGCCTACGAGAGTGGACTTACGGAGTATTGAAGATTCAGGTTTGCTACCGAGGTGTGCCCTACAGACACATATCAATGTAGCAAATACTACCAGGATAGAATTCATTATCACGACAGTCGCAGAAAGTACAACCAACAAATGCATGGCAGCGTTTATATATATACTAATGTGCCATCATCACCGTCAAGACTTGACTTAGTTTCGGGAGTAAATAATAATTATGTTAACAAAGACATATAATAACAATAAACTCGTTTCAGTGGTAACATGGTCTAAAGTGCCATTGTATTAGCATGGATTACTGAAAATAGGGGGATCGAGGTTAGACTTTTAGTATGGTGGTGTATTGAGGGTGGTCAGCCAGTAGTCTGTCTATCTATTTAAATAAAGATCCCGAGTTTGATTCCTGGTAAGGCAGAACCATTTATCATTGGTGAAATAGTGGTTTCCCGTTCGGGTTATACGCACTTACGCTAATGTGTAATGGTAGGGTGATTGTGAGATGAAATGGAGGACCTAAAGCTTAACGTGGAATCCGAACCACGGTGGAGGCCTGGCATTCCCCACATTCACAAGATGTCTTGTCAGAGGTGAAGGAAGGGTTTGGGCAATCGGATAAATCTTGCCCGGACCGAGGATTTAACCCCCGACCCCAGCACAGAAGTCCGACACCTTAACCCTAGACTCACAGGTCAACCCACTGGCTACAGTTTTGTTTAGGTTAAATTTTATTAAAATTTTTGCACTATCAATTGCCCTTTAAATAAATAAAATAAAATATAGATATGTATATAGGATGAGGGGAGGGAGGTGTATTTTGGTTAGGTAAAGAGCCTGAAAGGGGTATGCGATTGGTGAAAGTTTGGAAACACTTATATATAATATCACACACTGACACATTTAGGATCCACTTATGTCGAGATGGGTAGAGATGCGACTGATCGTTTTAAATCAAAACTAAACACTTGACGATAATTTCACTGTGAGAATCAAAATAATAAACCTTTAACTTGTAGAATATGCTTATTGTATCAGTGGTGTTGTGTTCATTGCACCTGTATATGAGTCTCGGGGTCCCAGGTTCGATTCCCAGTTGGTAACTAGGATATTTTTCACTCAAGGGAACTTATCACAATGTTAACCAGGGTTTGTGATTAATGCTTAAGTTAGATTAAGACGCACCCTGACTCCGCTACATCATAACAATTATCATCTCATCATATCATTGCCGTTAGACAACATCTTATGGTGTACTCCGGGCAAAATTGTGTGCCAACAGATCGGCTAATATTCTACACATAAGGTGACCGAACCAAGACGTCAAAGTCCTTCCCGGTAAATTTTTAATACAGTATACGATTAAAAAAAACATTTTATTAGTGCAACGGCTGATGTTAACTTTTAAAATATTATAAAGAAAAAAGGATGACAAGTTTGAATTTGTATAGCCCGGATGGGTGGAAAGGCATGGTGGAAAAAAATATTTACTAGAAAGGAGGGGACTAAACCCAAATTAATTTCTGTTCATGCCAGTCCAAAAAAATATAAAACTAAACGCAGCTGATGCAAACATAAGGCTTATTATTTTTTTTATCATAATGCAAGCAGTGACAGTTAACAAATGACTGCTTCGCGCCATCATTTTGTTTAAGCGAAGTGACTCTTCACATGTGGTAAACTATGAATGCAATGCACCCTCTCTCAGCCGTTGACATTAAATACGATTCAATTGTTCTATCACCACTTAATGATTGATGCAGCTTCAATGGCTGCCACGACTGAAATAGTTGTACTTTTTTACTATATCATAGAACAATGCTCGGCGATTAAAACAGAGTGGAGGGGTCACCCTGGACACAACAGTAGTTAGTGAACCCTCTCTACAGTCCTGTGTAGCGGCTAAGTATGCACCAGAACACACCAAAAGAGCACTCACTGACCCTCACGACACTTTCCGCTACACTCGGAGGACTACTGGTTGCAAACGGTGTGACCGGAGGGAGCACGAGTATTTTTACAGCTTTTATAGAATTGACAGTTTTTGGCTTAAATAAATCAAATATTTATCCAGTAGAAACATAGAGTTTTGTTTTGTGCACATGCTAATATCAACAGATCTTGAATATCTGTCAAAGGTGTCTTGGAATTTTGTCCAAAAAAATATCTCTTTATTTAAAAAAGTTTGACAAGATTCCAAGACACCCTTGACATATATTAAGATCAGTTGATATTAGCATGTGCAGAAAACTAAACTCTATGTTGCTACTGAAGACATATTTGATCTATTTTGGACACAAAATTGTAATGCTATAAAAAACTGAAAATTACTCGTGCTCCCTTCTGCCACACATTAATGGAAATGTCTTTATTTTTTGTCAGTTTCATCTTTTACTATGGGTACACATTTAACATTATTTTATTTAAAAGAAACTAATATAAGTATGCGTCATGATAATCTGCTTTGTTTGATGTTGATGGAAAGGCTGGGGATTGAAACCAACATGGGTGTAGTGAGGGTATTTTTTAATAAATGGTTTACCACCTTCCCTACACGTAAATTCAAGTATATTTACTAAACAATTCTACTTCCCATATCCCCACCTAATTATTGTGATCACTTCGTGGCTACATACATTGATTATGACAAAAATCTGGTAGGTAGAAGTAATATTTTGATATCAGAGAAAACAAAAACAAGGAAATTTCAGGTATTTCAATTAAAAATAGGAAAAATGAGGTATTTTAAATACTAAAATAACTTTGATTTTACATCCAAACAATTAAACAAAAGTTAGGGATTTTGCTTCAAGCATGTTAGCAAAATGAATTACCTAGAGGGTGTGATCATTTACACAGTGCTTCAAATGATACCTCAGCCATTATTGGTTTCACTCAATTTCATAAAAACACATGTATAAAACACGTAAAATTGTTTTTGAATATACCCATAATCTATAAGTTGACACTTTATTTAAATTATGGTATTCTACATTTTTCAAATACATTTAATTCTTATTCTATGAGGCTTATTATTAGTAATCAACACAATTTAAAAATAATAAACCCCGATAAAGACAGTATGATTAAACTGAATTTTAAAGGACTACACTAGCATTAGTTTTAAAGGGGGATGGAAAACATCGTCGTAGAACAGTTATCCTCAGCGGCAGACAACTAGAGGTAGAATAACTTCATTGGCCAATTTCAATTAGGCTGTGACAACAGCTATCCTAAAGAGTTTTGAAATTATATATTATAATGTAATCAACTAAACTAAAATTTGAACATTGTAATCGAATAAAACACATTTTGGTAACAGGATGTCACGTTAACAACGTTTAGTATAAAATACTGCTTTTTTTTCTACGAGCTTTTAATGTAAAAAATGTAATGAAATAATGGCTTCCTGTTCATAATTTTTAATTGAACGCGCAATAATAGAAATACCTTATTCTAAAAAATATTGTTCATTGCAGTGAAAAGGGTTTCAAAATATGATACATAGAATATTGTGTTCTTTCACTTTAATTTAATATTATAATTATTTTTAATATACACTAATGATATTATCTCGTGCAAGGTATGCATGGATACTCTTAGATTCACTATATTTTATAAATGATTGTGTCGTTCCTTGTGAAGAGTAGCTCAATACTTCACTTGTTCATTATTTAATGGTTTTTTTAACATACTTTAACATACTTCGTTTCCCCTGAAAGGTAGACAGCTTACCTTGAATGGATCCACTCTGATGCTGCTTACAAGAAAGGGTCACGTTAGTCAAGGTAGTAATCTACTTTCCAAACAAACAGATTATATTTGCACACAACTTACAAAATAAATCACTCTATAAGATTAAGTATAAAATTCAGTAGCGTGATCTTAGAATTAAAAGAGCCCCTCCTAAGCTAGCGGTGAATAGTACATAAGAGAATTTCGGAGGAAAAGCCCACAATCGTTGGATGAGCGAAATTATTCAGTAGTTCGGTATTTGTTATGCAGATAACATCCTGAGAAACTTTCAAATGATTATAATAAAATTAAAGTATATGTCTAACGTTTTATTAACGAAGAAATTCTCTCCTTAAAACATATAAGTTAAGTTTTCTCATTTATTTGATGGGAAAATTTGTGGCTTAAGGAGAAATGGAAGCAAACGCACGTTAAATAGGACCTGTTTAAAAATGTTAATGCCCCCTCCCCCCCCCCAAAAAAAAATATATAAAAAAAATTAGCCAGATATTGTTTTAGTATAAATATACAAATTGATTTTTATCGTTTTTGTCCCAATATTTTTTTAAAGTAAAACTGTAAAGCAACTGAACCTAGATTACGTGTATGCTCCTTCAACGGTTAAAAGTTTTACACACAACAAAAAATCAGTACGCATAATCAGCCCTTTACTACATCCCTGACAATTATACACAACCATTTATTGTATCTAAAGGTTTACTAAGTGGATATCAGGATGAACCCATACACAAATAGCTAGGTTAGCACTATCTGAAATCGAACAAGTCACCTAGGTTTTGGCTCGGCCACTATATTTATTTAACCATTGAGAGGAAGTATTTTTCTTTCTAACATTTGATATAACATAGCTTGCATTATATTATACACGACTGAAATAATAATAATAATAATAATAATAATAAAAGGTTGGCAGTGTTAAAGGAGAAAGTTTCATTTTATATTGTGAGATAGTAAACCCTTCTCTCAGCCCTATCCCCAAATTTTCCATTAATCATCCTAGCCCAGCCCTGTAGGGGGCCTGGGGCCTAGGAAAGAGAGGAAAGTGGGGGCGGCATTAATCTTGTTACCCGGGCGTTTTTATTAGCTTTTTGAAAGCAGGTGATTACTTTTCTATTAATAACTCGGGAATTATAAAGGAAAAAAATATATTTTAGTAGAATGTGAAGGGATGAAATGATATTGCTTTAAAAGCTTTCACTTAGAAAAAAGCTGTGATTTTAAGAGTTTAACAAAGTTTAGTAGTTTATTAATAAGTAACCACGACTAATATTACTGTTATTTGTGTGAGCTTTAACTAGCCCTATCCCCAAATTTTCCATTAATCATCCTAGCCCAGCCCTGGGGCCTAGGAAAGAGAGGAAAGTGGGGGCGGCATTAATCTTGTTACCCTGGCGTTTTTATTAGCTTTTTGAAAGCAGGTGATTACTTTTCTATTAATAACTCGGGAATTATAAAGGAAAAAAATATATATTTTAGTAGAATGTGAAGGGATGAAATGATATTGCTTTAAAAGCTTTCACTTAGAAAAAAGCTGCTGATTTTAAGAGTTTAACAAAGTTTAGTAGTTTATTAATAAGTAACCACGACTAATATTACTGTTATTTGTGTGAGCTTTAACGGAAGGGAGGTAATTAGAGTTAAAGATTTAATTTCAGTGAACTCATCACTAATATTGCACGTGTTTTACGCCAATTTTTTACCACTATTAGATAACTCATAGGTGCGTTAAGTAAAGGGTCTCGTTTTCGATTCCCTTGTCAAGGTATAATTTTTCTTATCTTCGACTTTTGGAATAGAAAATGTTTCGAAAGGTATCAAAATCATATGCTTCACATATTTTAATATTTGCCTTCTTCGGCAATAATCCCTTCCACTGTACCCTCCACTACCATTGATGATGTCGACCTTGGTGTTCTTGGGGTAAATTCCTTGCTTCAGGAACCGATGTCCGTGGGTTCAAAACCATCTTGGGTCGATGAATTTTTATTGAGTGATAAAATCAGTAGCACAACATAAATTTTTGGAGGGGAAGTATAGCTGTCTGTCCCATGTCGAATTTGGCATGTAAAATAACCCTATAAGGTACGTGAAAATATCTTTACCGGTAAAATTTGTAAGCCCTTTCGTTCTCGCTCATATAAATTCTTGTGTTCTGATATAGTAAATCTATTCAAAAGTGTACGTTAAGTACCGTAAATAAATAGACTAAAAAAACGGAAGTATTAACAATTGGAAGGAAACTATCTATTTTGTAACTTACTGTACTTTACTAGAGAAAATAAGATGTGTAAGAGATGTTTTATCGTTCAATAAAATTAAACGGTGATATGTAAAATTATAAAATATATAAAATAGTCTACATATATTTATTTGAATTGAATTTAATTTAATTTACTAGAAAGATCAAAGATATAAAAAAACTGCTAAAAACAATTATTATAATATTAATATTCTTATATTTTAATATTCATCTTGGCAAGAAAAATAATTCGATTTGAAGATGAATCTTGTGTCTGCAATATTTTGTACATGCAATTTTGATATTTTTTAAAGTAAACAATTTCTAATAGTAAGAAAATTTCACTTACATTCGTGTCCTTAATCGAAATTTCAAAGCTTCACAATGGCTTTTGCAAAATTATCTTTTCATTTACAGAAGATTTTTGGAAACATTCTCAAGCGTTGTGTATTCGTAAGTTTAGAGAGTGCTCAAATTTGTCCAACTTTTGTTTATCTTTCTTTGAAATAAGGATTATTTCATATTGAACTGAGTTGTTTTTTTGTTTTGTTTAGCATCGCGTCTTACTACCCGTTTGGAGTATATGCTTCTATACAAATTACACTAATGTGTTAGGGATTAACAAATGTGAGTTTAGAAGTATGCCCGCATATGTGTGGATGGAGAGTGGAAAACATCTTAGGAAAACCACCCTTACTACTCCTAACCAGGATCGAACTCCGATATCCCTGTCTTCAGCAGTCTAGTATATTGCATGAGTAGCTCCTTAGACCCTACGACCACCGAAGCGGGTTTAAAAAATGTTGAGGTAGGATTAATTATAAGTTCACTACAATTATGTTTCCAGAAGATAATGGTCGCATTGGAATAAAATTAATAATAAATATTACAAAGACAAAAGCGTGTTTATTAACTTGCAATACTAAACTTATTTCTAAAATTCACTACAAAGATAATTATATTTTGATTTTTAAATTTAAATCAATTAACGCCAAAGCCCTCTTGTAAAAAAAAAAATAACTGCAAGAGAGAGAGAGTAGGAGCAGTGAATTTTGGCCCTAACAAGAAATGGGACGTATCTTCATGCATATTGATGAAGCTTGAAGTGCTCATTGCAAATTATGAAGAACCTCTTTCCTCACGGCCTTAAGCGATCCTTAATGACGACCAGACGGTGCCCCCTTTTGCCTTTGATAACGCCACTGCCACTTTTTTATCACTTATAATTACCAAACTCCAGGGTTGTTTTGTTCAGCGAAATTTAAGTGAACTATACATTTTTACAAAAAAAAATGTTACTACAACTTTACAAAAAAAGTCCTATTTCGTCAATAAAACATTTAATGTCAGTTTGAATGCATTTTTTTTAACTGAACTGCATTGTACTACCTGTTTAGGCCATACGCATATGTAATAATTACACTAATGAGTTAGGGATGAGGATGGTTGAATTTAGATAAAGTGCACATACATTTACATGGAGGGAGAGGGGGGAAAACATTTTGGAACACCCTCCCTCCCCTTAGTTTACCCTACAGGAATTCGAACCCCGATCTCTCTGTCATCGCTAGTCTAGTCAAAAACAATAGGGATACCTTAGACCTTGAGACTACTGAAGCATGTAGTTTGATTGCTATACGATATATACACTTGGGTCGTATTGCACATAGTTTCAATTGACGGAAAGTTAAGGAATTCTAATCCCTGACGAGTGTGGTCAAAGTGGGTTTTATTTTAACTTGGGATCTTCTCTGGGCTTTTAGCAATATTTGTCCACGTTGATTTGAGTGAATTTTCAAACATCTTCCCTCATACTGCTCATTAGAGATCGATAACTCTTGTTATACCCACACCTATGGTCACGTAGAGTAATACATCAATCTCATCTGGTCTACTGATAACGGGATTCTTGGAGCTCAGATGGGTGACGTAGAGGTTCTTTCCTCAGCGGTTTATCAGTCCCACACAAACACGGGAACAGAACCTTTAAATATTAGGTTGTTCATTACAGTCCCATTAATGTGAATATAAATGTAGTCCCCAATTATATAGTTAATAATCGATGCACGAACAAAATCCATTTAAAAAACACTAAGTTTGAGCATGGGCTAGTAATTTATTTTAAAATGTAAAATAACCATTTTGGGCATTATCAAATTTAAACTTAGGTGTTATGTTTGTATTTTATAATTGTAGTAACATAGTATACCTTAATAAGTTAAAAATAAAGCATTATATAATTCATAATATTCACATTGATCATTACAAATTAATCTTTTGCTATTTAAAACCTACCTCGGTGTTGTAGTTAGCTAGACATCCAAGGATGGGGAGATCGAGGTTCGAATCTCGATCGGGTGAACTGTGGGTGGTTTTTTCCTAAATGGTTTTCAAATCACCCTCTACACAATTGTGGATTCACTTCCTCTAAATTAAACCCAAACGGGAAGTAATATGCGGTGTTAAAAGATTATTTAAAAAAATATCTGGTCAAATGGCTTAAGTCGTCACTTCCATTTGTAGATTGGACTGGCCATAACAAGAAGATTAAGGTTCGAAATACATTTGAGTGTACTGTGGATTTGTTTAAAATGTCTTTTTCAGTCTCCCTAAACGCAAATGCAGGCACACATGCTCTAAATAAAACTCTACTCATCCCCAACAAATTTGCCTAATTATTTTTCTAATTACAAAAATACAATAATAATCAAATATTTATTTAATAATATTGCTACGATAGTAATATTATGTATTGCTACGATAGTAATATTATGTATTAAAGTAGGGCTCTATGTGTTTTTGATTACTATTTAGAACATCATAGGATGTTGCAAAGAAATGAAACGGCGCCAGTCCTCGTGTTATTTTTGTTAGCGCCAGTCCCCCAAAGTTATGACTATGACCCGAACGGCTAATGAGACGTGGTGACAAAACAAAATAATTCTATACTATTTGAATGTTGCTCGCGAAAGGTAATATTTTTTTAGAGCAGTAACCAAATATATAAAGAGAAGTAAATATTGAAAAGTTATATTTACCTTATTTAATTGATATTTTCTTTCAAAATTGACAATTACATGAGGCTATGGCCTCACGAATGGCCTAGAAAGGATGGGCACATCATGGATGCCAAACTATGTAAATGGTGCTTAATCGAGCACGCCCGCCTTCAAACGTCCATTAAAAAAAATCCAATTAGCTGTATTTTTACAACAGTATATTAACGAAGTGGTCTATAAACATATCAAGTTAACGGTTCTTTTAACAAGACCCACCCCCCCCTCCCATATATATATCCATGGGGTTACTGTGTATATTATACAGTAGCCCCATGGCTTCATTATATATATATATATATATATACATACATACAGTAGCCCCATGGCTTCTTTGGTGCTGCCTGACGGCTACTAAACACATGTTTTTGCAGATCATTTGGTTCGGTGTAGGGATACATAATTTGGTCTGGTAACTTTTCAAAGCCGTCAGCTGTGAGCTGTCAGTCAACACCAAGGAAGCTATGGGACTACTCTGTGTGTGTATATATATACAGAGTATATGTCTTTATATACATATATACAGTAGTCCCATGGCTTCTTTGGTGCTAACTGACAGTTCACAGCTGACAACTGATGGCTTTGAAAAGTTACCAGACCAAATTATGTATCCCTTCACCGAACCATATGATCTGAAAAAACATATATATATATGTATATATATATTCGGTACAATGTTTGGTTTAAGGTATGTAATGCGTTAGCAGAAAATGGATTACGAACCCAGTCCAAAGGTTGTAAGATAAACCAGAGTTAGGAAATTATAGACTAAATTTTGCCTGAAGTAAGCTCAAATGTTTCAAGATTACATGTTGGAATTCTTTTTTTATCCCATTTATTTAATATTTGGAAACATTTAGTTCAATCCACGAGTAGTTTTGATAAACTAAGCTCTAGCGTCACACGAACGCTTTTGATATTAGTCAGATGTTTTTAAAATATGAGTAAATACGAGAGAGTAAGAAATGTGGATAACGCACGGCTGCCTCTATTACCAACTTCGGTAATTCGTGTTCTCATTGAACAGCGACGCATCGTATACTCTGGGCTGTGGCTGCACGGAACATCAAATTCACCGCCACGGTACACCGTTTGCTAAACACTGAATTATTATTATTATTATTATTAGCACCGCGTCTTACTACCCGTTCGGGTTATACGCACTTACGCTAATGTGTAATGGTAGGGTGATTGTGAGATGAAATGGAGGACCTACAGTTTAACGTGGAATCCGAACCACGGTGGAGGCCTGGCATTCCCCACATTCACAAGATGTCTTGTCAGAGGTGAAGGAAAGGTTTGGCTAACAGATAAATCTGTGCCGGGACCGAGGATTGAACCCCGGCCGCCAGCACAGAGGTCTTGACACCTTACCCCTAGACCGCCAGGTCACCCAATGAATAAATAGTTTTTAAGTTTGTATGAGGGAATGGAATAAGTCGGGGTGAAACCTTATCTATATTAAGGGGACAGTTAGCAAATATATATATATATATTGGAGGGGCTTCTTTAGTATGTCTTTAAATATTTGATTTTCGGTCACAATAAAGCCATTATGATATCCGGTTCTTAAACATATTATTTTAACAATATTATTCTGATTGAGGAATTAAATTTCATTGAGAAAGAAGGCTATTTTTGGCTATTGTAAAGTTATTGTTAACTCGAATTTAAATAAAAATTATTGACCATAGCTAGCATTTAAACGGTTAATTATTCTGTCTCGCCAAAATATTTTATTTGCTATCTCGTCTCATATATTGTTAATTAAAAAATTATTATTCAACAGACTTAAGACATGTTTTGATGGTCATATAAATGTTATAATAAAAGTAAGTTCGTAAGAACACGTCTCACAAAATTTCGATGAGAATCGACCTAAAATTAATACATTAAAATGTCATCAAATTTTGCGTAAACAAATATATTTGTCAATTTGACCCGTCTTTTCTTTCTTTCTAGCAGAATTCTACTATACAACTCCCAGGATTTTGATATATTTTTTTTTTAAATTGAAAATACAAACTAGTTTGTTGTAGTCAACATTGATATTATCTTGTTATAATATTAGTGTTTTTTTTTTAAAATGTGTTGGCACTATCCATCAACAGTGATAGCTACAAGCCACATTACTTGACTCGTGATTATATTACACTTTTTATAGTAGCTTTTGTAACGTTCAAAAATGTTTCTTCATAATCTTAATTGGAACTAATCTATTATTCGTCACACTGGATTCAACGAATTAATTATACTGTATGTCAATTTCAAAACTTATCACCCCTTGAGAGTTCACATTCTAAACAACAATACAACCACCTAAAATTTAAAAACTAAAATTTTTTTAAACGGAGTACTATCACCTTTTAATGCGACAGCTTACAGCAATGTGCAAAATGAGTGATATGCATGGAACCAAGAATATATCTCCGTCCGTAGTGGAAAATTCTGCTTACTATGGCAGAAAATCTCCCTTCCACTTCCACTCACCGTAACTCCCGTTTTCAGACGTATCCTCTCTTCTTCCTCCACCCCCTACCCCCACCCTC
>CABFOV010000040.1:230033-299211 GCA_902141375.1 Timema poppense | reverse complement strand
GTGCTTCGTCGCCAAGGGATTAGATAAGTCTATTTAATCTCCATTTAAATTATATCCACCCTCTTTCTTGCGCCTCTCCCCTAACGTTTAACTTATGCATAGTGTGTCATGCGCGCGCATAGGCCTATCCCTCTATCTGTTCCGTTTTGTCAGATCCCCGGGTCTCGGAAAGAGGTAGTATTCCTATGTTACTGCGGCGGCAGAAGATAACTCATCGCCGGTGACCTTCGTTCCCGTCATTTCAAGCTCATTCGTGGTTGGAGTACGCTATTCTTTTGCGTCACGACAACTTTGACGAATAGTTAATTTATAGCGTCAACAGATAATATAATTTCTAAACAAGGATCTTTTTTTAAATATCTTTTTATTTGGTAAATGCCTGCGGTTACTCAGTCAGTTGACAACTCACTTTTTTCCAAGGAATGTAAAACTTAGAATATACACAACAATAAAGTTACAAGTTGCTATATCTTTTGTTGTGAAACGTGGAATCTTACATTATACGACAAAAATAAATTCATGGCGTGAGTTACATAGCCTCTACTCATCAACATACATTATTACGATAATCAAGTCTCGTAGAATACGGTGTACGAAGGACATGAAGCGTGAATGGGGGAATCTAGCACTATATTCAGGGTAATGACTGGCAAACCCTATGAGAAGGGACTATTGATAAAGATCTAGACTGGATGGGAAGATAGCATTAGAATAGCAATTAACTTTTGAGTTCATAATGCCATTGAGATTATTTTTTTATTTAGGTGCACGAATGAAGAAGAAATTTAATTTTTTCACCACATCTGGAACCCAACTGGGCTTTCCACGTGTTTACACTAACAGGGTTAAAATTTATTTTTCCATCTAGTCATACTATCCATTCGAGCTATCCGCATAGCTACATAGGAAAGAGATTTTGTTTTAACATCGTGAATTATTAACCATTCGCTTTAACCCCATAAAAACCCTAAAGGATAAGAGATTTATTTCGAGCTCCACGTCTTACTATTCGTCTAGGCTATCCGTCCCCCTCTCCAAGGGCACCCGGAAGAGATTCCAGCCGCCATATCGTCGTAGCCGGTGACCCGGTCTTTCTCAAGCCAGATTACATACGTGTGACTCAGGTGTGAGTAATGCCAAGTACTAATAGCACCTGCTAGGGTGCTCCACTGATTACGAATACCATGGTTCAATCCCACACTCTGTGTATTGAGTATAATTTCTTATTTCACTATCTTGTTTCCTAGCTTCTCAGTATACTTAAATTTTTGTATTTAACGTGCACTTTCTAAACTACCTGATTATAATTATCAGCACATTACTTATAAACTAATTTAAATATATAAAAGACGCAACACTAAACCGCCACCCGTTAATCCATCACTTTTAAAGGGGAAACCCCCATTTAACCAATTACACATTTTTCAGTCGTGCTGGGAATCAAACCAGCTTCTTGCAAATGAATGCTGAAATTATGTAATTTGAATTCTCCTACCTTGTCTTGCTAACACTAGATTGTTTAAGGAACTGCTAGATAGAACTGGCATTATATTTTTTCTAAAAAAAACTTGCGTCAATGGTGGTATGGAAATATAATTAATACTCACAGTGTTGTTTTTATTTTATAAAAGTATTTATAAGCCGCTTTAGCGGCCGCAAAATCTAAGATGCTATTAGTATCTCGGCAGATTAAACTGACAATGACAGGGAGATAGAGGTTCGTATCTCGGTTGGGTGTAATGAGGTAATTTTTCAATTTCTTTTCTACTATCCCTTCACGCAAATGCGGGCACACTTCATATAAATATTGCATCCTTACTCCCTAAAATATTAGCGTAACTAGTAAATAAGAGTATAACCCAAATGGGTAGTAAGATGCTCTGCTAAAATAAAAACTAGTTATCGTGTTTAATTCTAACGTAATATTACTTACCTCTCCAAATTTGTCTTTTAACGTCTTCTTATTTTTCTTTTAAATTGATGCATACAAATTATTTTTAATCTTAAATTTTCTTTAACAACCCGTTGTAACAAAATGTATTACCTCGCATTTCTTGTGTTTCCAGTAAAACCGTGTACTCCATGAGAAGATAAGTCGGTTTTAATCTCAATTTAAATTATAACCTTCCAGTGAGTGGTTCGGACACAACTACCCCCTTCCCCCCAGCACACCCTTCCTCTACCCTTTCCCAACCCCCTTCCTACTCCTTTCTCTCTTAAGATTTGCTTCCTTCCGTTTCGTCAACCCCATTGCTCGGCGTTATTCGTAACAAGCGTGCCTGAAGAAACCAGTGCCGCACTAAGCTTCAGTTAAACTAAGGATTTACTAATACTGTTTTCCAGAAAGAGGGAAAACTTGAAGCATAGTTTATTCTGAACATGTATATTCTGCCATGAAGCAGATAATTCCTGGACCTATAAGGGAGCATACCATTTAAAATAAATCCAAGTGTCAGCTAACAGCTCAGATTCAGATAGGAAGGTACATTTTTATTTTGACAGTTACAAAAAATTACCAAAATCATCTTAACAGGGAAAATATAGAATTTTTAAACTGCCAAGATAACCAGGGAAAAGTATTAATAATAATAATAAGAAGAAGAAGAATAAAATAGTAATACTTAGCACATCGTCTTACTACCCGTTCGGAGTATAATGTGAAAAGTAGGATAATTTTGTAGTCAATCAGGTAAACCAGTTTATTTGGTTGTCTAGGAATGAGAAATGTCTTATTTGCATTCTATGTCAACACTGCTTTTATCAAAGTCTGGGTATATTTGTCTTTGAATGCATTTAAAAAATAACCATTTGTAACAAATTTTAAGGACTTTGCCTACTTATGACATCACGACAGGTCAAGATAGAATATCCCAGGTTAATTAATTTAAGTCTTATTCAGCGAGTTTTAAAGAAATAACGTTTAAACAAAAAGCCCTACATTCTTTTAAAAAATTCAACAAATAGTCTTACATGTCACAAACTAGCTTTTTGTTTATCTTTAAGTAGTTTTTTATAAATCATCTATATCTCAAGCTATTTGGCTTGATCACAAAAATGACCTCTGCTAGGAAGTTGATTAAGAAATTCCGTGGAAGCAAACGTCCATCTAGGATAGGAAACAAGAAAAATGTAATTTTAAAAAGCACGTATTTTTTGTCAAGGCGCAAATATATATTGAGTGTATAAACTCGTTAAAGGAAGAGTGGAAGGGTTATCATTTGATAAACAAGAGATCTTGCACTGTGAACTGCTCATTTTCTTTTCTCTCTTCATTTTAATACATTGGCGTTTAAGTGTGATAGCACTTAGAGTTAGTGCTTAGGTGAGTCAGGTTAAGACACGCTTTAAAAAATAGCTTCAAACTTCCCAAGTAGGCAACATCATTACATTTATTTACTAGTCTTGATAATAATTTTAATTGGGGTGATCTTGATTTTTAGATCTGGGAAAAGGCCTTGGAATTTAATTTATGGGATTTTGGGGGCACTTATTTGCACGACAAGTCTTGAGATCTGAACATGTTACTTTTTTTTATATAGATACAGTGATATAAATACCTATGGCAAGATACTAAGGAGGTTTTTCACAAAGTCTGAAATCTTTTTAGCTGTATGTAATGTTATTTATAATACATGGTATCAATGATTACTGCACAAAAATATGTTTTTAGGTGAAAATATACTCTCTATCACAATTATTATATTATAAATTAGGGTTTTCTGTCTTTAAGATGATTTTTAAATCGCGTAAATATATACTAATTTGGTTCAGAGAGTTTATATTAAATACACTTTATTAATAAATTATTGAAATTGAAATAAATTAACCTAAATGCATTTTTGTGGGACCTGCACTAGTGCCCATGTCGATTAGACATCATCGTCGGGTCTCGTTTCTAAATGGTTCACAACTCTCCTTCCATTCATGTATGACTAATTTTCCTATAAATTCTACCTACCTCACCCCTACTCCATTAATATAATTAAATGCGCTTGGGCCTGGCGAGTCTTAAGACGGGAAAGGAAAATTGATATTTGCTAACACACATCGGTGGCCACATAGTATAACATGTCGCTCGAGTGTTAGCCTGATTTACTGGGAGTGTGAAGATGTTGATTTGAATCCCCGTCTGATATACTGGGAATATTTTCTCCTATATGGTTTCCCAATTTACCTCCATGAAAATGTGGGAACATCTCCTCTCAAAATATTCCTTTGGTGTTTTTTTTTATCCCCTGTCTTACGGTTCACACGAACTGGTAATAATTGCTCTAATGTGCTAGGAATGAGGAAGGCTGTATTTATATGAAGTGGGATTGCAATCGCGTGGAGGGAGGGTGAAAAACCATATATGAAAAACCACCAAGCACACCTGACCGGGATTATAACCCCGTTATCCCCATCATCTGAAATTCAGTTGATTGTGAATATGACACCTTAGATAATTTGGCCAGCGAAGTGGATCGTTGGTGTGATTAATTTATGCGTTTAGCCCAAACGGTACTAGGACGTGGTATTTAACTGTATATATTTATATATAAATGACTAATATTATTTTATGATATTGTCTTTAGGCACCATACCCCACCCCCCTCATCCTCTCTCCAAATCTTCTGTAGAACAAGACGCTATGAGGAACGAAGGTCGGTCAGCTGCATTTGACGTACAACGTCACAATCCTCCGTCTTGAAGAATACGTGACTCGCTTCGATGGCACGGCTAGATTTCTGACAGCGCTTGACAGCCAGAAAATGAAAAAATAAAGAATTGAGGGGAGAAGAAAATCTGTGATATAAGAGGGATATAGAAAATATATATTGCAAACACAGATGTTAAAAAATGAAATAGAAATACATATTACTTTCATAAAAGTGTATTTTTTTATTCTTTCCCTTGTTTCGTTTTGGGGATTTTTCTTATTCTTTTTTTCCTTTGAAAATATCTTTAAACGGGGATTATTAAGAATGTGAGAAAAATATATTTCACATCTGCTGTAAAAATTAACATAGAATGTTCAGTTCATTTATTCAGGTTTCCTGTTTAATGTAAAAAATATGTTGAAAGGGCTTAAATTGAAAACCGGTTTTGATTTTAACTAAACTTTTTCCTCCAAGGATCTCTGAAGAATTATTTAATAAGAAATATTATATTTGTTTAAACATAACCTAATAAAATTAATATAATATTGACCTCCTAATATGTATTATTAGTTACCACGTCTTACTACCCATTCGGGCTATACGCACTTACGCTAATGTGTAATGGTAGGGTGATTGTGAGATGAAATGGAGGACTTACATTTTAACGTGGAATCCGGACCAGGGTGGAAGCCTGGAAATCTACACATTCCCAATATGTCTTGTCAGAGGGGAAGGAGAGGGTTTTGCAATCAGATAAATCTGTGCCGGAACCGTGGATTGAACCCCGGACCCCAGCACAGAAATCTAACACCTTATCCTTAGACCGCCAGGTCACCTCCTAATATGTAGTTATTTTATATATATTCAATGTTTCATATTCTTTTTCTTAAATCATTGACTTCAATCCCTCGTTAATTGATCACGTGGGCTAAACCATCCTCCGCGTCTGATCTAGTTTAAGAGTAACGAGGATTTAGTCCCGCGTCGATACAGGACATAGAGAAGGTGGCTTTCCCTAATTGGTTTCTCAATTGTTCCTCCCAAGAAAATGCTGTTATATTGCCTCAAATAAGTACCTTAATCATTTTAACGTATTCAAGGTAATCAATGTGGATTTTCTGACCCGAATGATAATACATACACACAACTTATAAACTAACTTAATTTTAGAACAGACACAACATCCAACTCTCAGCCATTAGTTCATCACTGGGGAAACCCACATTTTACCCATGCTAAATTTTCGGCCATGCCAGGAGTTGAACCCGAGACCCTTAGTGGAGTAGAAACACAGGTAGGGTGTAGGACATTACCTTAATCATTCCTATCTCATTCTTGTAAATATGTAGGCACACTGGGTGGATAGAATGAAGCTGTGAATAAAAGTTATTTGACTTCCAGTGTTTATCTTAGTGTGGTACACCGAATAATGGTATTACAACATTTATAATTGCAGATAGTTGTCATATTTTAGGCCAAAATAATGAACATTGTGTGTAAAATTAAGTTTGGATCGTGTGACGAAGGTCGAATGGGTGGATCAAATAAGGGGTGGGCCATCAGAGACGTGGCCAAATATTATATAAAAATGTGTGAAAAAGAGAAAGATTAAGAGCTTTAAGAATAAAAAAGCGGTGACCTGGTGGTCTAGGGGTAAGGTGTCGGACTTCTGTGCTGGGGTCTTGAATTCAATCCTCGGTCTCGATATAGATTTATCTGATTACCAAACCCTTCCTTCACCTCTGACAAGACATCTTGTGAATGTGGGTAGTGGTTTGGATTCCAAGTTAAACTGTAGGTCCTCTATTTCATCTCACAATCACCCTACCATTACACATTAGCGTAAGTTCGTATAGATCGAATGAGTAGTAAGACGCGGTGCTAATAATAATAATAGTAAAGCATTTTTAACTCTGTGTCTGGATTGATTTTTTTTTAGCTCCATGTCTTACTACACATTTGGTTTATACGCTTATGTACAAATTACACTATGGTTTTAGAGATTAGGAAGGCTATATTTAAAGGAAGTGTACCCACATCTGCGTGGAGGGAAATAAGAAAACCCGTTTAGAAAAACTACCCTCAGTACATCCGACTGAAATTTAAACCTCAATCTCCCCGTCACCGGCGGTCCAGTCTACTGAAAGAGTTGCACGTTAGATCACCCGGCCACCGAAGAAGGTTGTATGGATGTTTTTGAAGTGAAGGTGCAAGGTTAGGGAAGTAAGAAAAAGTGAGTATGGACTAAATTTGGAGTTTTTTTTAGCTACATGCATATTTTCTTGCCTACCCAGTAAGGGGACAGTGTGATCGAGTATTTATATATGTATAAAATTAATATATTTTTTAGTTATATTAAAAAGAAATATAGAAGATTAACACATACCGTGGTTTTATACTGTGATATAATGGTAGTGTAGACATTTAAAAAAAATCATTACTGTAGGTCCAACCCCTTAGTTACTAACGCTTTTCTTTTTACCACTACGTCTTAATGAACATTTCGTTTTTATGTATATGTACTAACTACACTGATTTTTTAGGGAGAGGAAAGGTTGAATTTTAAAGTAAGTGTACCCAAATTAGAATTAGAGAGGGTGGCAAACAATTTTGCAAAAAAAAACTGATTACACACTACCAGGATTGGAAATCTGATCTTCCCTTCATCGAATGTTTGGTCTATTGCAAGAGTGATTCCTTGGACCAGGAATGGTCAACCGTTCCTTGACCGAAGGCTGCATAATTTTTAGATAATTGACCAGGGACCCATGAATGAGAATTATAGGACCTATTACCCAGATATAAAAAATAGCTTAATTTATTGTTTATTTGTGCATTTTGAAGTATTTCAATTTGATCTGGGTGCAGCAAACGACATGTCTGCTTCAGACCCACGTGGCCACCGAAAAGCGAATTATTAAGGACTGAGTATAAGGAGTAAGGTTTGAGAGAATGAATTAAGGAAAATGAATTCACACTATCTTGTAAAAAGGTTTGAGAAAATTACACTGATAAATCACGTATGTAAGACCTCACAAAATGCACCAGGCCCATAATACAAATCTAGATTTCCCTGTCACCAGCTATCCGGTATAATAAGAGACTGACCCTCTAGGCCGTGAGACCGGTGACACGCGTCTCTAGAACTTTAATTCAATCAGGACATTACAATAGTATTTATTATATATCGCCTCGTTTTAGTACCACCGTTTATTCCCATGTATGATAATTACTCTACTAGGATAGGGATAAGGAAGGAAGCATTTCAAAAATAATCAACCTGCGTTTACATGGAAGGAGAGTGTAAAATCTTTTAAGAGCCCCCCTCCCTCACTCATGGGACCCTACCAGAACTCAAACTCCGATCTCCCCGTCATCACCAAGCGCCTCTAACACGAAAGTGACCCCTCTTACCATTCGACAACTGAAGCGGCAAATTTCACTCTTAACGACATATAAACTCCTCCATTTGCTGTCTCTCAAGACTTTAGTCTCCTATACCGATCTATGATGCAACCGGTGTCTCCTATTTAGGGATACAAAAGATCCTTATTAAAAACTTTCCCGGTGGTGATATTTTAAGCTAAGACAGACCGGCGTCCACTCAATAATGACCACGTCAAACAGCGACTTCACTCGCAGTCCTGCCATTCCACGTCGTGAAAGGGAGGTAAAACCTTTCCCCCCTTATTCTCCTCCTCCGACGTTAACGTGGCAGTACGGACCATTTGAGACTAAGCGGCCGCGGTATTAAATTAAACGATGGGCCCCATGCCCGCTTCTCCAACCTCTCTGGAGATGTTCTAAAGCTTTAGAAAAGATACACACACACGGTGACATTTTGTAAAAAGCTTAGTCTTTTGCGTAGTGCAATTTGTCGGGGAATGGGGAAACTTTTTTTTTAACCCCCACACCTCTTTTATGTCACGGGAGTAAATAGTTGACGAGAAAGGGTGTGTATAGATGTGTAAGAGGAAGATGGAAGGATAATGAAAGTGTGAAGGAGAAAGGTTTTATTTTTTAAAGCGAAAGAGTGAGTAGCACACATGTGACATTCCATGTTTCCTTGGGCCTTTGTGCAAAGGTAAAATGGCTAAGTACACGTGTTTGACACTCGATGGACCTTTTAGGTGAAAATAACACACACACACACACAGGTGGAGAAAATAAAAGTAGCGCACTGAAGTTTTGATAGTGACAAAAAGAGTATAAACTTCAGAAATAACCAGAAAAATATAACCAGAAAAGCTATATACTCTGAAGTCTCTATTTTAAACAAATATTTTTTTAGCGTTCTAACCTAAAGATTGTTAAATATAATCCACTTTACTTGGGTCTTTTAAATATTATATTTAATATTTAGACGATTATTATAACCTAAATACGTTTAATATCATGACCATTAGTGACTTAATTTAAGGGGCAGGTATACGGAAGATTGTTTTAGAGGAAGTATTTTCAAGGGTTTGGAGGAAAAAACAAAGTAATTATTCACGTATAGTAAACACCTTCCAATGCACACACCCGGGATTCGAACCCCAACATTCCCAACCAAGTTTATTTTAAGACCTATACCGTGCTACCATTGATACTGTCTTTATAAATTTATACATAGTATTTTAGTTTTAAATTTTGAGTTTATAATATCAATAATAAATTAAATATGTAAAACTATTGCTTTCACTTATAAACATTTATGTTTTATATATGTATATTATGTTACATATATATATATATATATAATAGACTATTTAGACCTATAATTAAATAAAACAATTAATTAAAAAAATCACAATGGTGGCGTTATCATATTTTGTTGTATTTATTGTATAGTAAATTCAAAGACATAAAAAAACTATAGACCTGATAAGAAAGAAATAAACAATATAAAATAAGAGTTGCCCCCTTCCCAACCGAAACACGACGCGCATACCCCAACCAGACCTAGCGAGTTGCATCTTGACGAGTTGGCAAACTTTGTTAATTTAGACTCCTTCCTATACCCCCCTCCCACTTCCATCCACAATCCCCTATTCCTGTACCATCATCCCTGTAGCGGCGGCGTCTCGGTGCTGTGCGTCACTAGCTCGGTCTGTCTGTCTGTCTGTCGGTAGTAGGGCGTCTGTCAACACGCCACATTGTGTAATAAGACAACAAGACTTAGGGAGTAAGGGTGGGTCCTTGCTTGTACATGTTGTGACGAGCTACTATACTTTGAAAACTTTATCCGATTCTTCCTGACTTTCATTTACATAATAACACAAGTCATGGTGAAATTATTACGAGCACAAAACTTCATATCTATGAGATTTCTTTCAAATTTGATACATATGTATAATTTTCTAAAACAAGTTTTTATTTGTGACTGAATTAAAGATTTGAATATTTATACTTTTTTTTAGCAACGTTCGAGTTATACACTTTTGTACTAATTAAGCTAGTGGATTTTGGGATGAGTAAGTTTATATTTATAGGAAGTGTATCCGCATTCGCGTGAAGGGAGAGTGGAAAACCATTTAGGAATAATACCTCTAGTATACCCGGTCCTATATTTGACCTTCGATCTCCCTATCATCGTCAGTCTAGTGGCACCTCAATCCAAACGGCCACCGAAGTAGGTAAATGGTATAATATAATGTATTTACTATGAAGAACGAGCTAAGAGTCATGATTTGATTGATATTTAAAAAAAATCTTAGATGATATCTTAATTTCATCAAGGACCAGTGGTTACGACCTTCCACCCCGCACCACCCCTCTCACAAAACCTTTTTCCTCGGATAATTTAGCAAGTTAATAGAGCTCAAATTATAAGTCGTATTCGTGGGGATAAAAAAAAAGTGAAAATAAGACCAGTGTAATTGTTTTATATAAAAAAAATTAATATCAAAAGAACTATTTCAATCATTCTAATCTCTTTGTTTTCAAAGGAATAATACAAAAACCGTACTTGGTTAAGTTTTTTGGTTCGTACGTAATCTTGTATTTGAATACCAAGTTATTCATCCGCAATATTTTGTATTTAAATTATCGCTAGAGTAAAATAATAGTTCTCTTTGGATTTTACTAACTAAATCAGAAGGTAGGGGAAGGGGGGCTACTGGCTGTTAGAGGATGACTATATCCGCTTCAGCTGAATGGTCATGTGAATATCAATATATATTATTATTGTTGTGGTTCAGATAACTTCGAAATTTTAATTGATCAGGCCGGTTGCCATAAAGAGGGAAATTTTTTTTATATAAAAAGTAGGAGGGAGGCGATTGTCAACAAGCTATCAATCCTCTCCCTTCAGTTCTATTAATGATGATTTATATTAATACAGCGATTTAATTATTACCACATAATGAGGTAAACGGGCCATTGAAAGTAGAGATGGATGATAAATCACTAACAGTGATTTTTTTCACAGATACGTTTTGGTCACGGTTCGCTTCCAGTGACTAGAACTCAAATCATCAGTACTTGAGATATCAGTGATCGATGTATCGGAAAATCACTATTTTACCCATCCCAAGTTAAGAGTGTAATAAAAAAAAAATTAAAAGAGAAGAAGAGAAGAATGTCTATTATATAAATTTTATATAATGTTTGGGTGACCTGGCGGTCTAGGAGTAAGGTGTCAAACTTCTGTGCTGGCGGCCGGGGTTCAATCCTCGGTCCCGGCACAGATTTATCTGATTACCAAACCCTTCCTTCACCTCTGACAACTCATCTTGTGAATGTGGGGAATGCCAGGCCTCCACCGTGGTTCGGATTCCACGTTTAACTGTAGGTCCTCCATTTCATCTCACAATCACCCTACCATTACACATTAGCGTAAGTGCGTATAACCCGAATGGGTACTAAGACGCGGTGCTAATAATAATAATAATAATATACAATGTTTTCTGGTTTAGTATCAGTGTCTTCTTAATCTTGTTTATGTAACAATAGTTAACATCAAGATGTATACAAATTGTGTTTTGTTGGGCGCCACCCCTAGTATCTAGGAGAAAAATAGTAATAATAATAAAAATAAAATAAAAATATTTACCTCGGCTAATTCAGACAGTGGCATGATGACTCTCAATACTCGAGACCACTGGGGAGTACTTAAAATAAAACATGAACAATTTAGATAAAAATGGATTGTTGAAAAAAAATTTAATTTAGACTACAATATAAATAAATGTATAAAATAATAATTGTTGGCAATTTTGTGGATTTATAATTGTTTCCCTTTTTACCACATCCCAATTCTACCTATGGAATTCCGGATATTATAGTTTTAATTTAACAAAGTATAAAATAGAATTGTACCGCCGCCCTTACTCTTCCCCGAAGAATAAGGCTGGCGCACAACAAACAATAAACTAAAATAATAAATATAGTAATTTTGCAGAGGCTGTGAGAAATACAAACAAAAGTAAACAAGGCCAATTTACTTATTTTCTCCTTGAACTCATACCTCAATAATATTGATGTTCCTAACAGAAAGGGGGATGGCTAAAGGCAGGAAACCTGGATTAAGAAGAATATATGTCAATGGTAACAATTTGTATTTTATTGATAGTGAGAATAAACTTGAACAGAGTATAAAAAAAAGGCGATTAAGTTGTACATTTTGGAATTGCTTACAATTCATGAAGCTATTAGCATACTAACATAATATCGTACTTGAAACCAATGAACAATGGACTCTACAAGCCCGCAAGGCCAATGAGTTAACTGACGACAATATTCCAATACAAAATCTGTCTATGCAGACAAAAATACTCCATACGAAAGATAATACAAGACTTTTGCCGTATGGGCCATTCAATTAACAGGGGGTTCATAACAAAATACTTATGACTTTATATTTACAATACGAAACTCCCCACTGCCTGATGGGCATTTTCAATATAATCAATTACCCTCAGATATCTCTATAATATCTGCCGCTCTAGTAAATATATTTCCTACTAAACAATTAGGTATAGATGCCATATAGGCGATGCAAAATAAAAATTTATCTGTTAAATATGATTCCAAGTAAAGTAAAATATTCCAAGTCTAGAATAGACTACAACATCCATAGTGACGTTAGAAAATTTTAGTCCAAAATATCAGACACAATTACAAGTTAAATATGGCGAAAAGATTCTAAGTCTAATATTTTTAACATATTTACTAAGTCCAAAATGATCTGACATATTTACAAGTTAGATATGGCGCAAAGATCCTAAGTCTAATATGTTTGACGTATTCATAAGTTGAAAAGACTCTAAGTCCAATATGTTTGACATTTTTTACAAGTTAAATATGGTAAAAAGAATTTCCAATATACAACTGCCGAAAAGGGATTTCGTACCTTACGAATATTTCCTGGACACCCAAGGTGTGTCCTAGGGGACTGCCCTGTCAAGAAGTAGCGTCCATGTTGAACAACATCAGTATTTATACGATCATACAAGCTCAAAGAGGGGGAAGAGGGGTAAATACAAAACATAGGTAAACAAAACATAGCGACGGGAGGGAGGGGTTAGAATATACACACGCGGAGCTGGAAGAACTTACTAGAACAATCTACTCTGGCGTAACAATCTTTTTGCGCAGGTGCGCCACACACTTTTTCACACCCCGCCTTGAGGTAAAGAACATTTTACTAGTCCAATATTTTTCCTCGTTCAGTTGATCAATATTTTGGTAGAGACAAGTTGTTTTTTTTGCGTGTGGGAAACAGTAAGTTGGCGCAGCACAGTGGGGGACTTTGGTGAGTTTTCTTGCGTTTAAAGTTTTTTTTTTTTGGAGCATATATCCCTAATAAATGCTACAGTATTGTTGAAACCAAAGAAGAAAAGAAAACATATATAATCAAAAAATTAATAATTAGACATACAATAAAATGTTACTCAATTATTTGCATTAGTCTGTCTTTCTGAAAGTTCGTAAAATGAATTCTGATTTTGATAGGAGAGAAAAAAATAATAATTTAAAGTTGAAGAGTTGGCTTGACCTCACCCATGAATTAGTTCATATTGGAACACCAACTTCAGAAAATTTTCACTTTAGTAATGCAAATTCTTCCACAATTTAAACGAAAATAAACAATCTAGTTCTTGCACACACACTTAGCTTTCCATTTTTTCTACTTATACTTTAATTCAGAACCGTTAATTCACTTTGAAAATAATTTGAATTAGGAGCTCCACAGACTTGGCTCCATGTTAGATCAACACCGAGGAAGAAGACCCAGTCTCCTACAGAAATTCTTCCAAAATACAATTTAAAAATTTTCTATTCTTTACTTCCAAGGCCAAAGAGAAAACTAATATATAAAAACAAAAGATAAAATGTTGGCTATGGACTAGGGATAACAATCAATTACAATAAAGGTTTAATATAAATATTGAAATATATCCCATTGGAGGTGAACAATGTTTTCATAAAAGAATTAAATGTTTATTTCTATCTGTCAAAATCGAAAAGCGCGCTGGTTTTGAGTTATTTACATCTCGCCTTGTTTCTTCATCTACAACCACGAGACTCGCTACTCACTTGTTTGATAGAACTGCGCATGCGTTGAAATCAAACATGGCTGACGTTCATTATAAATACAACGAGAGTTAAACACACTTCTTTAAAGGATAATTAATATGTTTAATAAAAGGTAAGTGTTCTTCCTTAAATCAAAATTCTTTATTTAAATTATTTAAAACAATGTTATACGTGGTTTCTTCCGTCCTTTTATTTTCTTAAATGGATGTAAATAGTATTATTTGTCAAGCCGGCAAAACGGTGACCGAACTTTTAAGTGTTTAATTTCACACGAAATTAAATTGGAAACTATTCACAAAAGGTATAAAAATATAGAGAAATACATGATAGGGTGGCAAATTACGTCACAAGAGGTTACGCCTTTCCTTCAGCAAGGGGTACAACTTCAATATATTGATTTGGTTTTAATAATGATATAGTTTCAATAGTAATTATATAATTTGTAATTTAATTTTATCGGTGGGTTTAAAATACTAGGAACATGGGCTAGAAGAATAGTTTAAGAAGAAGTGCACCCACATCAACCTGGAGAATAATACATCATTAGCTCACAGGTGTAAATTCACCTTCTGATGCAGCCGTCCAAGAATCGAACCTCAACTTCCTCTCCACCAAAAATCTGTTATATTGATAGTCTGGTGTACCATTAGTAAATGAATGGGACAGGGGTAAAAGGGGTAAGGTCCTATCTTAGCTCCAATTTGGCTAGTGCTGCCTTCTGTTAGATAATCGTAATGCCTTTAGAATGCGTTTGAGATTTTGATTAAAGGAGTTATGTTATATTAAATTTAATTTTCTGGCGTATTTCTGTGGATTTGAGATATAAAAGTTGCTGTTCTGGAAATGTGATGATTTGACTTCCCCACTTTCTACCCTGTACTTTTCATAAATGGACAAACCAAACAACTAGTAAGAAATATTTCTTTTCAACGAGTCATAGTTTCCGTTTGGGCTATATGCATTTATTAATTATTCTAATTGAGTTTAAAGATTTTAGAAGAAATGTACCCCCAATTTGCGTGGAGGTAAAGAGGGAAACCACTCAGAAAAGAAAAAGTACACTTTCATTATACCCAACCGGGATTCTAGCCCCAATCTCCCTATCGCTGGAAATCCGGTTCAACACCAGAGTGGTGCAAATTACCATGTGGCCATGGACGTGTGTCTATAAAGTATACCCATATAAACCCTAAACCTAAAATTCCTTTAAATACCGTTCACAAGCATACCTGTGCCCTTAACCCACCCACCGACCCCCATGTAACCCAGTTAAGCCCTCGCCATCCTTTAGTAACCTTTCTTTGGTTCTGCTAGGGGTGATTTTCACCGACACGAGAATGCCATTTACATCCAGGCAGTTATCTGCTTGGGGCGTTCACAAATTAAGAGTTTTCACTCCCTTGGACATTCTACCACGCGCATGGAGCGGCTTCAAGATGTATAATGTTACGGTAGTATGCCAGCACAACAACCGGATAAAGCTATAGATGGCAATTTAGGGAAAGGGTGCTAAAAAGGTTTTGTGTACATCACCTATCTTCTCATACACTTAATAATTTACACCTCTTTATCTCTCTCTCTCTTACATACATTCTGTCTCCTACTCTATTTTTTCTACACACTTTATTTCACTATCCCTCGATAATACTCACTCGAATACAAATACATGCTCTCACACTGTTCACTCACTCTCATGTTTTCTCAATCTCTCAATCTCTCATTCTATTTCTCTCTCTCTCTCCCTCTATATATATATATATATATAATGTATATATATAATATATATATTATGTATATATAATATATCTTATATACATATATAAGTATAATATGACTATCTAATATATATCATGTATATAAATTGATAATCCCATTTCCAGTAATTTAAATGATGAGAAAACGTTTTAATCAATTTTGACAAACTAACTCATTTTAAAGGTTAGGGGTACAGGCTGTGAATTCTTCAACCTTTTCTTTTGTGCGGGCAATGGCTCAATTGTGTAAAAAATTCATTGCTTGTATCACCATGAAAACCATAACTAGTCGTATATCGGTAGATAAAATATGTATTTTTGGTTAAAAATAGCAACAACTCAATTCTTTCTTAAGTTGTTTGGTGCAATATAGAGATATAAAGTCTGGAGGGGGGCAAGTTTTAGATTTAATTTTGTTTTAAGTCGTATTTTGATATAATAAGTTTATTCAGAAAGTGCACTTTAAATACATCAAATAATTGAAATAAAAAAAATCATATATTAAAATGGTGCTCGAAACACGACAGACTAAAAAGGCGTACTTACGAAAAATGTAGCATGTTCTATTTTTTCAACCAATTTCACACAGACCTGATTTTCGTTTGCTTGTCGGTGGTTGATTGTTAATCCGGTATTCAAACGTGGATGTGCGCACTAATTTCAAGTAAATCTGAACGACATTTTTTCAATAATGTGTGAGGTGCACGCGCAGCCTCATGTGTCGTGTGAACTGTCAGTTTGGAGAGCATAGTTAGACTCGCTAGCATCTTCTTTCTTTATATGACCAACCAAAACATTGAAACATTGATAGACATTCGATGGTAGCTGAACATTTGTTCTTGGTAGGAAAGTAGATTTTCAAACAGAATATGAAATTGTCCTTTTAATAATCTAACGGCAGATGAACCCAATACATCCGATTTAGCACTGGGTGAACCCAATATTTTCGATCTAGTGTCAGATAAACCCAATACTTCCGATCCAACGGTGGTTGAACTCAATACTTCCAATTTAGCGTCAGGCGAACCAAATACTTCCAATTTAGCGTCAGGCAAACCCAATACTTCCAATATAGCGTCGGGCGAACCCAATACTTCCAATTTAGCGTCGGGCGAGCCCAATACTTCCAATTTAGCGTCAGGTGAACCCACTACTTCCAATTTAGTCGTCGGGCGAACCTAATACTTCCAATTTAGCGTTGAGCGAACTTAATACTTCCAATTTAGCGTCGGGTGAACCTAATACTTCTGATCTAGTACTGGGTGAACCCAATACTTCTGATGTAGCATATTTTAGCTATTTCTTATCTGAACATCCCAATATTTGGAAATGTACCATAACTTAATCTTCCATGGTACTTAGCCAAACACCAGCACAACCACCGACCAACCGACGGTGGTCGGTTGCGTGTGCTGTACCCAGTTGTCTGCCTCAAACGTCTGACAGACTATTGGTCGTGTGTGGTGTCTTGCCACCGACAGCACTAGGAAAATGTCTGCCAACTGTCTTGTGTGCGGATGCCCTTATTGGGCTATATAAATGAACAGGTTTCCTGACAAAGTGGATGAACATTTTAGTACCGAGTGCAATGCCTCGGGTATTAAGTTAAATTATTTAATTCGTGTGCTGTTATTGCTCAGTGTCCAGTGTTCACCATTTGCTGACTCATAAATTTGATCTATCATAAATGTGCTTTTGTGCGAGCCTTTGAACTGAACCTGTAATCAATAACCAAGCCTATAAGGTAAATTGTCAATAACTATGGGTGAGATTTATCTACCCGTTCAGTATAAACCATACAAAATTAACTATTCAAAATTCTAATAAAGAACGTCAAATGTCATTACTTCATCGGTAGAGCATCTGTCTACCCATCCTTTGATTTCGAATTCTATTTCTATAAGTGTGTCTATGTTAAATAAGGGTTGCTTTATTTTATTATTCGGTAAATTAATAATACTTAACACATTATCTTACTACCCGTTGACGCACCTTGGTGGCGTAATTGGCTGACGCACTAGTTTCGCGTTGAGCTAGACTGCCGAGGACAGGTACATCAAGGTTCGAATTTGGGTCTGGTGAGCTAGGGGTGGTTTTCCCTGAATGGTTTTCTACTCTCCCTCCACACAAATGTGGTTGAATTCCTCTAAATTAAATCTTCCAAATTCCTAACCCATTAGCGGGATTAGTACTCAAGCGTATAATCCTAATGGGTTGTAGGACGTGGTGCTACACAAATAAGGGTTTAATTCCTCTAAATTAAATCTTCCAAATTCCTAACACATTAGCAGGATCAGTACTCATGCGTATAATCCTAATGGGTTGTAGGACGTGGTGCTACAAAAAAAATACTACCCGTTCATATTATACACTATCAGTAAATTGGTGGTCTAGAATCTGATATTTATATTCATGTTTTATTAAGCTAAGAAACAATGTTTAACTTACTCTATAAGCATTAAATGATTGGCAAGTAAAAGTATACACAATTTTAAAACCTATGTTTGAAAAATAAAATTAATTTTGGTGTTTCCTACTAAAATTCTCTTAAGATAAAAATGTACTAATTTATTTTTGGAATTAAATGTCTCGTGTAATATTATCCTACAAGTTGCAAGTAAAGCTGTTCTTTCCCTTCCAAATACCCTAGCAAACTTTGTTACGATATTAATACAAAAGTCCCTTGGTTAAGCAGTTGGCTCGTACTATTCTAGCGCACAATGATGATACCAGTGGTATTTCTGGGCCAACGTCTCCCCTTCCTTCGGTTGGGCTCCTAAGCACATGAACGGTGGCTTCATCCTAGCAGCCACAAACATTAATGTAATTACCTCTCATTTATACACTTCTTCTCGGAGTGTTTGCAACTCCAACTCAACGCTCATAATACACGCTGAAACGCAACACTCCTATTAATTATATTTCACCTTAACCGGGATAGTAATTTGTTAACTATGGCCTTTGTCTCCTTAAGGATTTTGAGACATTGCCATTGGCTACTATTAGCTAATCTACAGTGAACTAAACATCTTGTAAAACTAAATTTCTACAGATATCACAAATTAGAATACGTTTACTTGGATACTTATTGTATTAAAAAAATGTTAAATAAAAGGCTTGTAGTTATGATTCATTAACAATATCAATTATAGTTTGTTTTAATCATTTCAAAATGATTAAACTAAATAAACTATTTTAGTAATTGAGGTAGAATATATAAAATTAATTATTCTACTTGTTGGATTGTGACTTAATACTGATTCGGATTATATGTAGGCATATTAATTAGGTTAATGTGCTATTGTTGCTGGAGCTATAATTTTGAGAAAATTTTCCCACTTTTAGGCTGGAGGAGAGTGTAAAACCGTAATGGGAAAAACATTCCCATTAGATTTCGCCAGGATTCAAACCCTGACCTCATCACAGATGATTCAGACAAAATGAGCTTGACATTTAAAACGTGGGCACAGATATATTAAATTTCAAAATTGAGTTGGTAATGTAATTATTTGATTCTTTTGTGTTAATAATAAAAGTAAATAGGTATAGTTGCATAAGTGGGCTCGCAGGTTTAACGTAAGGCTCAGCTAGCCTGGTTTTACTGTGACGGGTGGATCAAATTTAGAATCCCGTGGGGTTATACTAGGGGTGATTATTTCTAAATTATTAATATCCCCCCCTCCATGTAAATGTTGGTACATTCTCTCTAAATTATATCTTTCTCATCCCTATCCAGTTAGTATTGTTATTATATGATAGCCCGGACCGTTGCAAAACTATTCTTCGATTTTGAAAGCTTATAAAATCTATCTGAATAAACACATTGAATTTTTACTTTCTAAACTAAAGATGATCTCCTCTAAATATAATTCTTAACCTAGAGATAATGAGGAATCTTTAAATTGCATGTGTCCCCAAATCCAAAAAATGGGATCTTACAACTATGTATGTCTGTCCCTAGTCACAGGTCTGAAACACCTTGATAGATTTTATTCAAACATTATATTTAAATATAATCTGACTATACCTCAGGATTTTTATTTTGATGCTATCCCTCAAATTAAAGGTAGCCTACAGTTAAGAGAATTTTTTGGAACTGGTTCAAACGAATTTTTCTTAATTGGATATCTAGGGAAAGTTTGAACTCCCAAATAACACTGTATGCTTGGTTTTGGGGTACAAATTTGTTTAAGGGTAACTTTCTTATGAAGGATTTTAAAAAAAATTGAAACTTTTGGCCTTGGAGATATATTTTTTTAAATGTTTCTCAGTAGAGTGTAAAATGACAAATACAACTTTATATTTGTTTCTCGGAAAAAATACGGCACTTAAGATTAGTTTACTAATAAATGATTTTTTTATTTGAATTTTTTTAAAGATGGTCCTGATGTTTTGGTTGAAAATGGGTATCTGGTAATATTCTTTACAATATACATAGTTGTTTAAATAAAATATTGGTTTTTCTTTTTTTTCAATAATTTATAGTTTCGAAAACCCGGATTTTTTTTAAATGGCTTCAACAATTTCTTTTTAAATATTGTATATGTTGAGAGTTTTACTTGAACAATACTTGAACATATTATGTTTACTTTTCTAAAATAAATAAATTAATATAAGGGTAGTTTAAAAATTGTGACAAATTTTAGAATATTTTAAATCTTTTGAAAATGACTTAAGACTTAGCTCAAAATTAGTATCTGAGAATTGTTTTCATAATAAAATATAAGAATATGTTTCTATCTTAACAAATAATTAATTAGAAGTAATTTGAGAGGGGTTTTCAAATAATTTATTTCTTTAAATTTTAAATTGGTTAAAAATTTTAAACAGCTTTATTAAAAATAAATATATGTGAGTGTTTATTGGTATTAGCACGTTGGTGTGTTTGGTTTTATGAAAAAATAACTTAAGGCTATTTTACTGTAATTTTATATTTGAAATTTTTTTAAGCTTGATACATTATAATAGAGAGTTTGTGAGGTTGTACCATGTCATTTTTCATAGAACAATATCCATCCAGGCCAACCACTATGTTTATATTAAAAGTATAAAGATGAAAAAGGTAAAATTAAGAATAAATCAACCCACATCCATGTAGGAGAGTTGGGATCTATTTAAAAAAGAACTCTTAATTACACTCGGCCAGAATTTGTTACGGACACATCAGATGAGAGTGACGTGTTTTTTACGGGCCTATAATTCAAGGTAGTTTTTAATTGATTGCTAAATGGATCCATTTAAATACACTTTACATGAATGACAACTTTTATCTTTATTTTAAAATAAAAGTTTCTCATCTAAAAACCGCTCTCTCACGACAAATATTCAACAAGTGTTGAAATCAACATGCGAAGAAAATTAAACTCTGTTTCCAATGGAGCAATATTTAATTTATTCCCCCCCTCCCCAAAAAAAATGTTTTACTATAAAAACTGCAAAAACACTGCCCTTAACTCGCGTTCTTCTAAATCCCCACCTTAATGTGATGGCTAAGGAATGATTTTAATTACTAAATTACTTGAAGGTACGATAAGAAGATTAATTATATACAAAAAATATAGCAAATAAATGCTAATTTAAATTATAATTGATTATTTTCATGTCTGTGCATTTTTTTCCCAACAAGACACAATTAACATTTTTGAGTATTTATAGTGTTTTATTTGCTCTTTTAGAGCTTTATTTTTTGTGTGATTTTTCTTATAAAATTAAAAACTTGCGATTTGAGACTTAAATAACTACTTTTGTATTCTGAATAATTTAAAGATCAAACACACAAGTAAAAATATTTTAAATAAATCTTATTTGGATCTTGTCCGTCTGTTAAATAATTTAAAGTTACAATGAGCTGCTTCCAGTAAGGACATTTTGCATAGATTTAATTAGATAGTTTTCCCTCTAGAATATGTAAACTCTGGTATAATATCGTATTCCCTCTTTCATCCCATTTTTCTTATTCTTTTTTGTCTGCGTTAAAGCAAACAATTATTCTTTAAAAAAGTCTTAATCATGGGGTGGATGATTTTTGTAAAAAAGTGTAGCTTTCTTAAGGAGGAGTTGTTTTTTTACTTAGAATGAGGTGAATGGCGCATCCAAGTCTAAGTAATTAAAATATTGGTACTAACATGTTATTTAGTCAAGTAGGCATATACACATCGATGAATGAGACATTGATAGCCGCATAGTCTATGGCGTTAGCCTTACAGTGAATGATTCCAGCGTTGATGGGGAGTTAAGGCTCCAAAAATTCATATTTTTTTTTACCGTGGATCGTTTATTTACCTACCATTTTGTGCACCAACTGATTAAATCACCAAACAGTCGCTTCAGTAGCTGAATATTATAAGGCAGGGATCCCTAAACTTATTGATCGGAGGGCTTTATTAGGATATTGAAAGTGCTAGGTGGGCCGAATCAAGAGAGAGATATACATTAGTTTATATTATATATATATATATATATATATATACATAGATGGTAAATTCGCCATAGGAGTATGTGTGATAACCAGGACCAGATTTTGATGAACATAAAATAATTTTAAAAAAACCTATTAAATGACCAAAAAATTCTAATAAATGACTTCAAGTTTTCCAAAAATAACCTAAAAATATGAACAAAAACTTATAATGAATGCACACGACTAAATCAAATACGCACTTTGCAAATGTATACTAAAATATCCATGCAATGAAAAACCTTTAACATGTACCGCCCCCCTTCTCCTCTAACGGACAGGGGCAGGGGCACATGTACAATAAACAAAAGAGGGCAAGAAAACAACAAAAGATTTGATTGCAGAAGAGCGTTAGGACCACATATCCATTGATAGGCCTTCACATTGAACTATTCAATAATTTGTCGTCATGAAGCCTTCTCAACCATCAACCGTTACTATGTGTTATTACTCAAAGGAAAGGGGGGGAGAATCTTTGAAATATAAGAAAATACTTTAAACCTGTCATAGTAAATTAAAGATAGCAAGTCGAATAAATAAATATTTATTTTAGAAAAGATTAACAATAAATATATATATATATATATATAAATATATGCATATAGGTAACAATAAATAGTTAAACAGAAAATATATAAATATAAAAAAAAAGAAGAATGGGGTTATGCCCATTACAATACAGCGGTACTGTTGCCATAGCAACCTTTGTCCTAACAATTACATTCATGATTACACACAGTAACATACGACCCCTCAATAGGTCTCTGCGGCAACCCGCAATACACTAACAACCATACCTATACGTCACAGGCTAAACATCCGCATTTTACAAACGGACTGTATCGTATGCTTTATAATTACAATTTATAAGCATAAATATTCATGGCAACCAAAAAAGAGAAAGTCAATGATTTATTTTAGTCTTAACCCTAAGTCCAACAAACAAATTTAGCCGTATGGGCCATCAATTTTTCCCATACTACCCAGGCATTCGCCTTCAAAAATGTAAGTTATAGAACTTACAAATAAAAAAGGTCCCTCATAGTTTCTAACCATGTTACCAAGCCGGAAGGGCAAAAAACCTCAGTAATATAGTTAACGAATAACAAACAACATTACGCCATCTTTGATCTACGTAATTTGTCATTCCTACAATATAAAAGAAAATACCCAAAACAACAGATGAAAGCCAAAAAGCAAATTTTGTATGTACTGGCCAAAAAAAAAATTTAGACCTAACCTAAAATTTTACCAATAAACCTTTAACAAATTTCCAAAGAGTAATTTTGACTAGTACGACCGAAATTGAATTTGTACCTTGGGAAAACTCCCATCCTAGGATAAGTGTCCAAGACACGGATGATTCAAGAAGTGACTATTGAGACACACGACATCAGTTTATAAACAGTTATTCTCTGAGGGGAGGGGAACATAAGGGGAAAACAAAAAGAACATAGGAGAACATTCACATGGAACAGAGGGATTGGCGTAGTAACGAACAAATAGGTCATTGGAGAGGCGTCTGGAACATCACGTGATCACCACATGATCGCTTCCCATGAAGCAACGCGAAAATAACACGCTCACAATGCCACACCTCTGATTTTTCCAGTTACGTCTTTTCACTCAGGGCGGAAACAATGTGCGCGGGCAGGGATGTTTGTTGACAAGACTTCACACACACAGACCGAGAAACGGGGCACTTTTGGTGAGTCCAGTTATGTTCACTCTTCGTGGTTGTAGAATTAGTGTTATTTTACTCATATTTTCTTCTTGCTTGTAACGTTGATTTCAAGCAACGTTACAAACAACTAAACTCTTGCATTCTGCTTAATAAAGTATTGAGTTACAAATATTTTGTTTCAGAAATAATAGCTACCCAACCAAGACAACCCCCTTAAATTAATGGCAGTGTATAGATAGGAATGTATATTTTATAAATAAACAAGAGAAGAGATCACATAAGTTAATGAAATAGTTTAAAATGACTCAAAAATTTCTAAAAAGATAAAAAAAATTACTCAAACTAAGAAAATATAACCCAAAATTCAAAAATGACCAAGAATGACTTTAAAATTACTTACAAAATATTTATGTTTCAACAAAAGGATCATGAACTTAGTTTATGCGCCAATGAGCATTTTATGTGATGAATAAAAAAAAGTCATCAAAATCCGGGCCCTGGTAACAGCTCGTATGGACTGGGTGAGTAATAAATTAGTGCTGAGGGAGTGTGATTTGAAAGGGAATCCAAAGAAGTTAATGTGAATTAAGCATTTTATATTGGTTTGGGCATATTAAGATGATGAGTGTTTTTTGAGTCAAAAATATGAAGGTAGAGTGTGTGGATCAAAAGGAAGGGGTAAACCATGTAATACGTGGTTACATGTTGTATACGACTGTGTGTGAAAAAAATAAAAGCATTAAGAGTCTTAAGAATAAAAGATCATGTATGACTCGGTGTATGGATGTTGTTTAAGTTAAAGGAGTATGCAAGGATAGGAAAGTGCAGAGAAAGTTAGGGATTTAAACATAAGTCACGTGACTTCACACCTAGTCAGGCTTATAAAAAAAATAACTTTTAATAATCTTTAATCCAATATAGGATGCTTGAAAAAATGGGAATTCCTTCTGGAAAATTAAGGGAATTTGGTAGTAAGAAAATAGCGATAGCCTTGGGTAAGCTGTGCAAACAACATTTACTTACTTCCTCGCTCCCCGAATTGGAAACGTTCCTCAATCCCTTCTCTTAAAAGACTATTCATGAAACGTTCATAGTGAGTGCTGAGCAACTTTTGATAACAGATTTCCAATACCACCGCTGGTTATATGTGGTGGTATGTATGAAGGTGTTTTGTGTACTGTGTACAGGAGTACCATCGCTTCTGTATTAGTCGTTGAAATTAATTATTTACATTTTTTAAATTGTCAAAACATCCATGGGCCAGATCCTCCCCACGGTCTGTAGTTTGGTGACCTCAAGTTTAAGGTATCACTCTTGTACTATAATATCCTGCTAGTGACTGTGAGATTGGGGTTCGAATCTCAGTCGGGACTAATAAGGGTGGTTTTCCATTTGGTTTCCCACTCTCTTTCCACGAAACTGCGGGTAGATTACCTTGAAAATGAATAATTCCTTTTCCAATTCTACCCCATTACATCAATTATCATATATGCATACATTCTGAACAGTCAGTAATACGCGGTGATGAAAAAACAACTTACAAATCAAATTATTATTTAGAGCAGATACATTCACACTTAAGTTTATACCTCGTGATAAGAGAGAACCCTAATTTCAATAATTCCAGGAATTGATTACGGAATTCTTATCTGAATAAGCAGGCACGTTAACAACCATAAGGTGTTGGACAATGTTACATCATGTCCCGAGATTGAAAATTCACCCTTACAGTACCTAGCTCACTCATCGTGACTACGGGAATGTAGGGATAACTCAAGGGAGAGGGAAATGGTTTCGTATATAGTTCCCCCACCCCATTTCCAGGAATGAAAATTTTATCTCTGTCCCCTAGTGATTCAGTGCTTCTGTAAGTGTATTTTCGTGTTATCAACAGACGCTCACATTTAAACCAATGTCAATTCGTAGGCCTATTTTATAAACATGTGTGCAATTATTTACTTACATTTAATATTTATTTTATGTAAGTTTATTAAACTTTTAAAATATGTATTGCTATTGGCTCATTTTAAAAATTATTTCAAGATTTTTAAGATTATAAACCATTAGATCTTGGATGTGTGTTTACCCAGAAAAACAATAGTATGCATCCAATACCCTTTTAACTACGTATTGTTTGTTATGCCAAGCCCAATTATAATACCAAAAATTTCTAGTAATATGTTAAATATTTCAGTAATTTTTGTAATTATATAAGGTTCTACAGTGTAACACCACTAGCCCTCACATGTACTAAAAAAAACATCATTATTGAGCATGAATACTTTGAATTTTTAAAAAAAATCCCTGCAAATGGTGGGATGACAATGCTGCCTGCTTTCCATCACTCAAACCTTTGGTTTTAAAATATTTACCTATTCCGGCTAATAAAGTGGCAAGCGAACGGTTTATTTTAAAGTTCGGTAAATGTGTGTACTACACGGAAGGAGTAATTGCTCGAAGAAAATGTCGAGGAACGTTCACAAAGCAAAACGAAATCTGCTTTTGTGTTAACTATATATTCTTGAGCATAAACTAAATATTTTATTTATTTCTTTTAGCAAAATGTGACTATTTTAACTTGTAATTTGAAATGTAATAGTTTTTGTGAAAAAAAATATTGTTTAAATTATTATTTGAATTTTATAGGCCCGTGACAAAATTGTTTACAAAATAAAATTCCCGCTCAAATCTGCCCGTGCCAGAGTGTAATTTTGTAATGTCTGCCCGAGCCCACCCGATACAAATATTTGCTGCCCTACCACTTATATATATATATATATATATATGAAAGAGAGGGAGAGATGTAAATAGATATGCCATCTTTAGTTCAAATACCAGATTTGTATCGTCATCATCACACCCTTACTCCCAAAATATAAGCTTTTATATTTTTCTTAGGTTTATAAATTATAGGCGTTCAATTTGAAATATTTTAAGTAAAGCTTGTTCAATTTTACTCTTATTCTACTAAAATGAATGGTTTTATTAAAATGCGATCCGAGTTAGACACAAAGTAGAAAATGCCTACTCGCACACCCCTATTTTTTAATGTATTAAAGACAAACAACAAGATACGCTTTTTTTTAACTCAGAAGTGTGAAAACACTTAGAATATCTCTACTTATAAGATTTCTTTTGTTCAAGCAATTTTTTTCCCCCCACCCATCTTCCTGTGAATCTCTTTTCTTTTGGGAAATGAGTAGGGAGTTGTTACCCCCTCCAGGCTTCATCCCCTACCCTAAAGTAACGACCGTTGATGAGAGATCTGTTCCTTGCCACTCCCTAAAGAAATGAAGGCGTAGACTACGGAAGAGTTTCCGCTCCATTAGTAGAAATTTCACCCTCTTTTACATTACATTTTTTTTATTGTTTCACTCTTTCTAGGCCCGGTAGTCAACGTCCGAGGAGAGTTGACGCAAATAGCGACTGCTACCGTTGGGATAGATGAACGTTTAATGTTGACGACAACGCTATTTTCTTTGGCCCTCTCCTACTTGCGAGATGCGAGACCAGTCAATCCCCTCTAGGGCTTAGTCTTCTCGTTCATGGTTTAAGGATTTCAAACGCTGCTATTCAGTTTATGAGCAATTATGACAAGTTTTAGGTTCAAATCCTGGTGAGAAATATACATCAATATGATACTAAGTATATTAAGGTGGGAGTGTAGGGAACGTAAGAAAAGATCAGTGTTTTTTGACCAAAATAAATACAATATTGCTTAAATACCAACATAGAATTTAGTTTTCTTTACATGGTGATATCCAACGTCCTTGAGTATCTATCATTATCATAACAGCATTAGTTGAGAAACATTTTAAATTAAGGTAAAATATGGTCAATAAATTCAAATACAAACTTTACAGTTATTCAATAGCTGTTGAGGTCATCATGTGAAGAAAGTTAAACTCTGTTTGTACTGAAACAGTATTTGACTTGATTTGACCGAAAAAAGTTTTGATATAAGAACTGTCATAACATTTACCTTTCTTTTGCGCCCCCCTACAACCACACCTTAGTGACCACTCTGTAATAATTATTCTTTCTTTGTGCTCTGCATTTTATCATCCGTCTGAGCAATTGGAATATTTACACAAATATGGATGATGGACGTGGGTTCCACGCACCTAGAAAATTAAGGAAACATATGGTGCTTTTTTTTTGTCTGTGAAATAAAGCCGGGAAAATACATTTGAATTTCACAAAATAATAAAAATAAAAATGTTCTGAAATATTTGTGAATTTGGGGCATTAAGAGCATATTTCCACGAGTAATTCTATCAGTTCAACTTTTAAGGGGGTCACCTCGGAAAGCGAGAATTTTCCACGCAGACATTCAGCTCTAACGAAATATTAAATTCCGCAGTGCATTATTTTAGAATATGGTTCAAGCCAAATTAAGGTTGAAATACTCCATTAGTGGTCTTTCTCCTTATCAACCCTATGGTAATTTTGAATTTATTAATATAGAAAAGATGTTGAAAATGCAACCTTAGCTCATTTTAAACGATTTTTAAAGCATATTTTCGAAGATATGAGATTAATTTTGATGAAAAAGGGCTTTACATTTAACCTTCCTCTATCTCAATGGTTCCCAAGCTATGATATTCGTACCACCAGTGGTACGTACAAATATTCCCGGTGGTACGCCATGATAATCAAAACAAAACAAGCAGATTAAAGTTGGAAAAATATAGGACCACATCAAATCTTATAAATATACTTGGACAAAGTTTATACAAAGGTAAACCAAATATAACCACCGTTTGAAGGGTTGGTAACATTGATAAAAGCTCAGCCAAACGGTGCAGCCACGAATTCTGTGTTATTATGTCCCTAAGCACCATTAAAAATGTACCGAAATAGTAAATATGCAGTATTATCTTGGTGGTCCTCCAACTTTTGAAAATTGTTAGGGTAGTATGCGATTCAAAAAGTTTGGGAACCGCTATGAATCTAACTGATACAGTGATGTTTTGATAGTATCAGTAAGAAAATGTCAATATTTTTGAGAACTAGAAGTGAGCTTTGCTATTTACCTAGAGATAACATGTTTTGTAGTTTTATTTCCCCTCTTTCTTACTATCATGACAAAGGGTTGGTTTTAGGTGAAGGGTGAAAGGAGCTATAAGCTTAAACAAAAATAGAGAAGTAGTTCCAGAAAAGACACAGACCGTTGTATTTTAAGTCGTGTGGCGTGACAATGATTGATATTTTCTCGCTGACCGTAGTGGCTGCCTTGAGAGCGTTTCTTGGCGATATCTTACATTGTTTTTAATGGTAGTATTTCCACGAACGGCGTAGATACGCGCGATTCTTTCAAAACAAAAACACGCTTGGTTGTGCTAGGCTAACCAGTGCAGGATTAAATAACACTAAATAATGTCACGCCAACAATAATTTGAGGTGTAGAGGTTTTTTTTATTGGGGAGAAAGAAGGGCTACCTGCAGTCTGGAATTCGGGATTATGATGTTCACCAAAGGATTCTAATGACATGAGAAAATATTCGAAAAATGTGTTTTCGTCGTTCTTTATTTTGTGTGGTAACTTATAGAACTGTCTTGTTTCTAATATTTTTGAAAGTAGAGGCTGAACCCAGTACCAACTACGTCATATATTTAGATAAATTATTTATTGTAATAAAACAGTGCAAGCACTTCGTCCTTGAAGCCAATTTTACTTCTGAAACCTTAAAATAAACTATGGAGAAGTAAAATTGCTCGTAGGAATAGTCCCGAGCTTTAAGTTGTTTAATAGTAAGTATTCGCATGAAATTAAAAGTGAGCTGACAAACTAAGCACGCCGATTAGAACACATGATCTACCCCCACCCCCCAGTTTATTTCTTCTTTAAACAATGTGATTAGTAAAAACTCATAAGTTTTTTTTTATTTTACATGACCTCACACTAGACATTTTTATAGAAAAGGAAATTTCCATCCAAAGCAACCCTGAGAACACAAGGAATTTTGTATCAAGAAAATAGTGGCAACCCTGATGGAAGAAATACTGTTTAGACGAGCTTGACGTTTAGTTTGCATGCCCACCAAAGCGGATGACTGTACAAATAGATGGTTTATGGTTTTTAGTGAGAATTTGGCAGAATCTAACAATTATAGTAAATACTAGAAATATTTTATTTATTCACGCGTCAAGTAGTTTGATATTCAGCACCTTTGGTATACAATATCAATTACCTGTAAATTAACACTAAATATTATCATGGTTGTCCACCAATATGTGTTTGTACTTTTTAAAAGGTTCTGTCTACCAACATACTATTAAATTCATAGCTTGTGCCAGCACTATTTTAAAAATAAAAGTGATAAAATGTGTTATTTTGAAAGTAGTAGTGCCAAAATATACACATATATATATATATAATATAAAATATGTATAATATATGTATTATATATAATATACGCGCTCTATCACAGTGAGTTTTCTTTACAAATGAATGTAAATTAATATAATTTTAGAACCGTTTTTTGATAGGTCTTACCGTTTAGCCACAAGAGACCTGCAAAGAAAGGTCAGCACCAACTTTAAAGTTGCTCTGCAATTTTGAACTTTTTTTTTAGGGTTACATTTTTTTTTCCGTCGGTCACAAGCTAGAAGCTAGAAGTTTGCCAAATTTCAAGTTTCTAGCTCATCTGGAAGTGGGTAAACATTAATGTCAGTGAGTTAGCCATGTGGATTTATAGTAGTATGATTAATAAATAATATATATATATATATTATAATAAATTAAGTGACATTATCGTGACAAGTATAACAATATTGTTACTAGATATTATTTAATTATTAGTTAACGAATAGTATAACGTAAGTTTAAAGTTTTGTTTCAATATGAGCGTTTTGTGGTAGAATAATTTTTTTTTTTGTGCACACATCATAAAACCCGAAAAAGATAGCAACGATGCTACATTTAAAAAAAAGATCATTTGCTTTTTACTTTAAAAGTAATAATTAAGTCCTATAAGTGCTTCCTTATTTGCCTAAGCAACATCTACACTCGACATACTCTGCAAACAATAAAAAAGTTTCATTTCCCTCTCTAAACATTTTATTTCTGTATTGACCCTAGACTAGCTAGAGTACTTGGTAAATACAGCAAACGAAGAAAATTGTAATCAGAATCAATCGACTCATATTACTTAAGCACCAAATAAGTTGTTAGGAAAAAAGTTATAAATGAATGTAAATATACATTAAAGCTTCATTATTTCTTGCGTTTATTTTAAAATCCAATCATTCAATTTTATTTCATTTAAGAACGATTTCTCTTCCAACATAAATTTATAATAGATAATTACTTCCACATAATTGTAAATGTGAATAAATTCATTATTACTCTGTAATTTACTTTAGTATAGTTTTGAAAATTGTTACACACTATAGTAGAAATTTGAATATAGATATATTTCACTTTTAAATGTTCGAAATCACACTTATATGTTAGTACTATTTAGAATCTATTAACATATAGAATAATTTGTGCGTGTTTGTATATTAATAATCAAACCATTCATAGTTTTAATGCAAAAAATAAATATGTTTGAGTTCACACTGTATATTATGACTTTTGTTTTAAATTACATCAATATAAGTAAAAATTCGATAAGTCATAAACTATTGGTATATGTTTTAATACTGTATTAGTTACATCTAGGATAAGATAAATAGCGAATAGCTATAGTACATTCATTCATGGTAACTTTTACCTTTTCTACTACTTGACAAATTATTTTTAAAAATTGCTTCATCTATATTCTTCTGGCGGATATGCTATGTCCATTTGACAACTTATATAAAAGTTGATTTAGTTTACAAAGTTATAGTACATATTTTTGAGTTTTATGAGTACTAAACACTGTTTTTAGTAATTTTTAGACTCTATAGAAGGAAAAGAATAAGTTGAACCAACTATAATAGCAATGCCATTTTAAACACAAAATACTATACTTATAGTTCAGTTGTTATAATTTTCCTAGGTAGAGCCATTTAGTAAATAAAAATAATTGTTTTGAATAAAATTTGTTATAATTTAATGTATGAATAGTGATGTTATTTAGTAATTGATAATATTTGTCAAATGTTACAGCTGCAGATAGCATGACGTGACTTATGAATACATGAAAGTAGACCTAGTAACTTTTTATAGCACTCAGATAAGACTAATTTCGTGAAGATTGGACTAAACTTTTATTACATTGTTTTTAAGTAAGATATAATGGAAAAATATAAGAAAATTACACTGGTATACTTGCCTACATTTTAAGATAAGAAGACATTATTGGGACAATGTCTGTAACTTGGAACTTTTTTTATTGTTGTTTCTGAACTTTGTAGAGTGCTGTACAGACCTCCCTACGAACCAGTCGTCAACTAAAGCATGCTGGGATGTGTCACAGTTCTTTTTCTCTTTATTTCTCTCTCTCCTTCTACTTTCCGGGACTCTGGTATTATGGTCCTGGACCCAAAATCCAAAAGAGAGTCACGGTTATAATATTCGCTGTATCTGTGAGGCAGAGAGGCTCTCCCCTGTCCCCTCTTTTACCCCCCTCACCAACAATGGTTGCGGTAATCCTTTGTTTTCATTGCTACCCTCCCTCCCCATTATCCCCCACCATACCACGTTCGCAGAGCCATGGTGTTAAAATCCACCCTTTCCCGCCTCTATAATTTATACGAGTTCCAGAGATTTCCGACCTCTCCAAAAACACCCCTAACTTTTTTTTTGCACCTACTACTAGGAAATCTCTATAAAGCTCCTTTCTATTTAGAAACCCTTTATATCGTAGAACAAGCTCGGAGGAAACTCTAAAACTTTTGGGGGAACACGCAGAACTTACTAGCCTACAAAGAAGTGAGGCGAAGTTACTTGTATTAAAATAATAGTATTTCTAGAGCCATATTTTCAAAAGAGTCACACACATTTTTTTTTCAAACTGATAAGTGAATTGGGAGTTGTTTAGAAGTGAATAGGTTTGGATCCACAAGAGATTTTAGCTTTAATTTAATTTCAACGATGGTGTTCCAAAACGACAGAGAAGAATAATTTATCTCCTATTGTCTTCCAAAACCACGTCGTACTTTCTCGGTACTAGGGCAATGGATCCCAACCTTTTCTGATAAATATGCCTCTAACATTATTTGTTTGGTATGAAGAACTAACAAGTTATGGGTACAGGACCAGACTTTTCTATACAAGGCCTAAATTGGGTTAAATATAGATTCCAAACTATATTTCAGTATCGAATCAATTTTATAAAATTTTCCAAGATTTTGTGCGTTTTTGTAATTGTGAACTATAAATTGGTTATAGTTTTTAATCTGATCAACAAATTGACTGATTGTTTAAATTGAATTATATTAATGCTTAATGTGTCACTCCCACAAATATGAACCTGTTTGACTCATGTAAATATCAACGTGAATTATTTGAGCACACAATGGATTCTTGATAGTAGTTTTCACCCACGTCAGAGGTCATATGGTGTAAGGCGCTACTATTGCAATAGACTAGACTAGACTAGAATAGTAAAGACCGGGAGATAGGAGATTTATACCGGTCAAGTGCACTGGTGGTGGTTTTACACTCTACCTTCATGAAAATTCTGGTACATTACCTCTAAATTAAAACATCCTTAGCCCTTAACCCACTAGCGTAACTAACAAGGTGTTAAAAATATATTGATAATATCTATAAAAAGTGATAACTTTAGATGATATGATTTGACGGATGAATACGTGAAAGTAAATCTAATAACTTTTTCAAGATGTCAGATAAATTTATTCGTTATAAAATCGTGTCGCTTAGAACGAGGGTTATTAATAGTAGTAAATAAGCAATGTTGCTAAAAGTTAATTTCAAATTTACCTGCTGGAACTATTTATTTTGTGTACATTGAGTGGAGTATATATTTACATGCGTGCGTGCGTGCGTGCGTGCATGCGCTGAAGAGATGGAGGCAAAATGGGTGTTTCAATGTCTCAAATAAAAAAAAATACAATTTCACATTATCTTTATGATTCATAAGGTACACTTCTTTCTTTGAATTACTCCTCGTTTCCTTATGAAATTTTTGCTTTCCCACAGTAGAAAACTTTCGACTGAAAAGAAGAAGATAGTAAGAGCTTTTCAGACAGTCACGGGAAAGAATAAAAGTATGTGTTTATGTTAGAACAATGGACGAAAGGAAACGTTAACTGTAACGCCAGTTACTGTTAAGGCGTCGACAAAATATATTGTCTTCAAGATATGAAAAGACTGGGAGTGAATTTAATTTTAAAACAATAGAAGTCAGTAGCACAATGGGGCGGGTCTTACAATATGGTTGGGTCAACTCAACACGAAGACAATGGTTTTCTTAAGGGAAGACATGAAGCTTGAATAAGGCCTATCAACTCGCAAACTGCTTTTAGTGTGTGCACTTCCAAACGTAAGGAGTAGACAGGCCACCCCAAAAAATGGCAACGTTATTTTTTAAAGAAGTTATTTATGAAACGTTAATGGTACGGTTTTTTGTTTTAAAGAATAAGTAAGGGATAACAAAAAAAAACATGAGAAAGTGCTGCTTTAGTTAAATACCAATATACCACCCTGAAATGAAATAGTTGAATACAAAAATGTGCAAATATAAAAATTAATCTTATATTATTATAAAAAAGTTAAAGGGAATAAAATATAAAATGAAGATGGCCATAGCAAATGTTTGCTATTAAGGTTGCCAACTACTTGAAGGGTAAAACCCTCGCACTGGGATATTTCATATGGTCACACAGTTATGAAACCTACAATCTACTAGAAAAATCCTCGGTTATAATATACATTTTCTATGTGATTCTGTAAAAAACTAGCTTTAATTGTTTAGGATTTCTAATCCTGGTTCTCAGAACTGTGACACTTAAAGATAAACCTAGCTTGAAAAGCGATTTTTTCCACTTTTCTTGAATTCATTTGAAACTACGTAAAACTTTGGAGCTTTAACCTCATAGGAACATGTTGACACCTTTCACCTTCATTCTAGCACGAACCATATCTTGGAATAACAGACCATTTCTTAAATAACTTGATGTTTTGGGGCGTTTGCATTGCATATTTGCGCTCCGATTAGAGAATTCCAGGGTAGGCGTGAAAGTCATAAAGTGGGGAAAAAACTCCATGCCATCACTGCGCAATTGAGCCATACCGACCAAGCTGCCACGGTCTGTTGGCAAAGATAGTGCCAATATCTGTGGATAGAAATTGTCATGCGGTCAACATAGAGTATTATAGGCCTAAATACAGATATACATATAAAATCACAGAGTAGCGTTAAACAAACTATTTATTTTAAAATATGTAGACAGCTTGCATTTCATTACCTTAACTTTCACAGTATTATTATTATTAGCACCGCGTCTTACTACCCGGTCGGGTTATACGCACTTACGCTAATGTGTAATGGTAGGGTGATTGTTAGATGAAATGGAGGACCTACAGTTTAGCTTGGAATCCGAACCACGGTGGAGGCCTGGTCATTCCCCACATTCACAAGATGTCTTGTCAGAGGTGAAGGAAGGGTTTGGTAATAAGATAAATCTATGCCGGGACCGAGGATATAACCCTGGCCGCCAGCATAGAAGTCAGACACCTTACCCCTAGACCACCAGGTCACCTTGCACAGTATTAATTCATTGTAGGTTAATTTAGAGCCACGTCTTACTACCCATTCAGGCTATACGCTTAAGTACTAATTACACTAATGGTTTTTGGGGATTAGGAGAGGCTATATTAATAGGAAGTGTATCCGCATTTGCGTGAAGGGAGAGCAGAAAACATTTTTGGAAAACTCAACCTCGGTACACCCAACCGAGATTCGAACCTCAATCTCCCAATCGTCAGCAGTCTAGTCTAATCTGAGAGTGGCGCATTAGACCAAGCGGTCACCGAAGCGGGGTAGTTTCGGCATTTAAATCTATGTTAAAAAGTATTGCGCTTTAGTAGTGACTGAACAATAAATAAATTGATGATTTTATTTAACTCCATATTATATTATCGGTCTTTAATGTACTCGATTAATTAAACTAATTTACTAGGAAAGTAGGTTAGATGCGTGGAGGAAGAGTTACAATTCATTTAAGAATAAGACCCTTCGTCAGTATGCCTTGGCGGGAGTTAGACCCCGACCTCCGTGCCACGTCTTACTAAGCGTTTGGGTGATACTCAAACGAGCTTGACAGTTGGTCAATATGACCACGGGAGTGGGTTTTAATACAGGAAGAAAAGGCTCAGAATTCTTTAACAAAGAGTTAAAACCTTTCCTCAATATAACGTAATTTTGGGTAAAACAACCTCATTAATATCAAAGATGTTACCAAACTACTGATTCCAAGCGTAATTTAGAAAGACGAGATTAAGTGCGACTACCTTCATCGGTATGGCGCATCTTCTTAGAGCAAAAGGGAAGTTAAATCAACACCCTTGGAGGATTACAAAAGGGATAGGCGGTGGTAAGGAAGGAAAGGACGAATTACACCCTCGAGGATAAACAGATATGAAGCTTCTGATGTCGGATTAGCCCCTGTTGACCGTCCCAAACAGACCCCGGAGATGTTTTTGAAGTTGTCTTGCCTCACCTCCATCCTCGCTACTCCTCTTTTTAACCCACTCACCCACTCACTCACTCACTATCTTCCTCCTTCTAGGTCTAACCGAGAGAACATGATAACACACTCTGCAAAGCAACTTCATATTTTACTTAGCCTTCTACCACTATTGAGCTTAACTTGCTTACCGCCATTTACTCCCCGTCTTGATTATTAACAATTCACGTAATTATCTTATTTATCTAAACATTGCAAGTGGGTGCCATGATATGGATAGTATTATTATTATCATTAACACGACGTCTTACTACCCGTTCGGGTTATACGCAATTACGCTAATGTGTAATGGTAGGGTGATTGTGAGATGAAATGGAGGACCTACAGTTTAACGTGGGATCCGAGCCACGGTGGAGGCCTGGCATTCCACACATTCACAAGTTGTGATTAATACACGATATGGATATTGCTTAATGTGTTTATACTAATCAAATGCAAACCATACATCTTTTTTTTAAAAACCTGATTCCATTTGATACTTTCATTCTAGAGAAAGCATCAATAGGAGAACATTTCTAGTCCTCTATATTACAATAGATCTTACGTTTTATGTGCCCACAAGCTATAAATAGTGATGTTTACAATAATTATATCAATCCCGCTGTCTGTATTAATGTACTTGGGGATAAAGCCGATATAGTCATATATCGATGTACCTTTAAAATTAATTCTGATTTTAATTCTATTTTGCGTATAGCTTGAAAGGGAAGTAAGACTCGGCACTAAATAAAAGCATATAGCTCTAAAAAAATCAAGGCTAATATAATTAAGAATGATTTAAAAAAATTATAATTTATTGAAAATTGTTTCAACCGTTTTGGTTTATATATATATATATTTGGGGAATATTTTAAATGATTAGTAACGCTTTACTTATTTTTGAGATAAATATATAATTAAGGGGGCTTTACTGATAAATATTTTTATTTTAAATTTTTCGAAAATAGTTAAATTGATTTAGTTTTTATTAATGGGTTTTTGAGAACTATTTTTTATGTTAAATAACACCGCACACTTGTTTTTAAGAGATTTTTTTAATAGTACCTAACTGCTAAACAATTGTTTGAAAATTTGGTTCCAAACTTTAATAGACTGTACGAAAAAATGTTGGATTATTTACTACCGTTAATTTAAATGGTCATTCTAATATATGAGTTAGTTGAAGTCTACTAGAGATTTAAAAGACCTTGGTTCGTTTGTGAATGGCATCTGGACAAATTAAGATTTAGAAAAATATTTTTTTTATCATATTATTTAGAAAATCTTGCTTAAACCTTTTAAGTTAGCTGTGCTGAATTTTGTTATGCTCGTTTATACTTAAATCATGCTATGATATAAATCTGTGTTTAAAAACACTGAGCCTAGGACACATATAATAAATAAGTTTTTTATTTAGTAATATAATTTATAGTCCAATTATCATAATAAAGGCATTTTATAAAATAGAAATATAAATTTGCGGGTAGGATTATAGCATTTTACTATATTATTAGTCTTATTCTATAGTTATTTATATTATCAATCAAAAAATTCTGCATATCACATGGACTGACGTGTTAATACATTAAAAGATATCTAGTAACATTGGTGACCTGATGGTATAGAGGTAAGGTATCAGAATTATTTTCTCAGGGTCCAGGGTTCAATCCTTGGTCCCGGCACAGATTTATCTGATTACCAAACCCTTCCTTCACCTCTGACAAGACATCTTGTGAATGTTTGGAATGCCAGGCCTCCACCGTGGTTCGAATTTCACGTTAAACTGTAGGTCCTCCATTTCATCTCACAATCACCCTACCATTACACATTATCGCAAGTGCATATAACCCGAACGGGTAGTAAGACGTGTTGCTAATAATAATTATAATAATAATTATAATTTATTAACTTTTAGATTTGTAATATTAGGTTCTTTCTGTTAAATATGGAGTGTACTATTCTTTTTCTGTTTATTTGTACTGATCGTAAGTTCAAGCGTTGATTTAATATAACACAAATGCGTATAACCCGAACGGGTAGTAAGACGTGGTGCTAATAATAATATAACACTAAACGGTGGTAGTCAAACTCTCCAGTTGGAGTGTAAGTAGAGTAAAACCAATTTGAGGAGAAAAAATTAATCGTACTCTGCTAGAATTTTTACCCCTAATTCCTTTCATTAACCATAAACTACCACCATATTTTGCCCAAAGATCTAAGTTATTTGTTAATATTATTAATTTTAAATAGTTTTACTAGATATAAATTGAAAATAATTAAGATATTTGAGCATGAAATCTTTTTACAGATAACCCTAAAACTAAAAAAATTTACAGGTCAAGTTTTAAACTCAAAGGCAGATTGAAGTAAGTAGCTGTGTCCTAATATAAAAATTTTAAGTTTGGCTTCAACTACACTAATTTATATACTATATCCTTTGATGTTTTATTTAATAAACCATTCATATTTTGGAATTAAAATAGATATTATTTTCATTAGAAAAAATAATGTTCTCATAAAATATACTTTGTTTCATTAAAGTTAATAATGTTTGAGTACGGTGTGTGTAATATAGTCTTTCTAATCAATGTTTATATTCCAAACATAGAATGTATCAAATGGCATTTGAATTTGGTAACAATATTATTTTAGATATATGAATAAAACCCCTAACACAAAAAAAAGGGCTAAACTATATAAAATTGTATAAACTGAAAGTGATCTCTACATCCTCCCCCCTCCCCCATTGTTCTAACAGAGTTTAATAACATTAAGTTTCATTAGCTCCTAGCTAGTGGGGGTATTGTTTTCATTGTGTCTGACAAGGGGCCACTCTCGCATAACCATTCTCATCGTTACACCCCTATGCCCCCCCCCCACCCCCATCTATGACCCCTTTTCATTTCTACCATGTCCGCCGAGTGGAAACGAATACCGAGCTTGTGACTTCTAGAATACCTTTTTAAATCTAATTGAGGAGGTTTCGAAAGGATGTGCTCCAAAGCATAAAAATATGTAGTTTTGAGTAAATAACGTTTGAATATCTTATTTTAGTGTAACAGCTTCAAATTCATATCAGACACCTTAACATTATTATTATTATTATTATTATTAGCACCGCGTCTTACTACCCGTTCGGGTTATACGCACTTACGCTAATGTGTAGTGGTAGGGTGATTGTGAGATGAAATAAAGGACCTACAGTTTAACGTGGAATCCGAACCACGGTGGAGGCCTGGCACTCCCCACATTCACAAGATGTCTTGTCAGAGGTGAAGGAAGGGTTTGGTAATCAGATAAATCTGTGCCGGGACCGAGGATTGAACCCCGGCCGCCAGCACAGAAGTCTGACACCTTACCCCTGGACCACCAGGTCACCACGACACCTTAACATACTTGGCAGAGTGTCTGTCTACTTATCTAAGGGTCCCCGAGCTCGATTTCCGGCATGGCCGAAAAATGTATCATTGGAGAACTGTGGGTTTACACTTTAACAGTGATGAATTAACGATCGGGGGCTGGATGTTGTTTCTGTCCTAGTCTTAATTTAGATTATAAGGCATATGAAGCTACGACATGCCTAACCAGCTGGTATTGGGCAAATATATGGCTTGATTAAGTACTTATATAATTAATTAATTTGGGATACTTGTTCTTCTATAATATTGGTAACATTAAATATAATATCAATCTAAATAATATTGATAGTTATTTTAAAGCCTTTATCTATAAATTGAATTAAACGTAATATTACAAAAAAAAATTGTTTTATACATCTGAAACATTAAAAAAATAACTATTAATTACAAGGGAAACATTGTTTTGTAATAAAAATCAGCAAAAATGTGTGAGCACAAATACTAATGTAATAGTATCGCTGTTTTAAAAGGAAATATAAATTTAATGTAATATACACATTGGGTATTAGACATAGGATTATTGTTTTTAGCGCTCTTCAGACATACACTCAAGTCGGGTACAACTTTCTTCACCCATATATTTGAACTGTTCCATAATATTCGTTTCCTTGGCTAGCTTTACAGGGGAATACCTCACAGTGGCTAGTTAACTCCTCGACACCATAACGATGACTCCGATCACGAAAGGGTGTGTAGGTGACAAAATATGTGGACGAACACGGTATAGTCCTATTTGTTGTATACCTCAACATACCATATTTCTGTAGTTTAAAGCTACTCCCCTTCTTTACTGGTTTAGGAAATACATACGTTTTAAGACCTTCTTTAAAATCTTGAAAAATATTTATATCCATATTTGCATCGAAAGGAGATGGATTTGAACGGAATATTACCATGGCAGAAATATAAGGTAATGTTATTCTAATTTTTCAGCCTTTTTGGGTGACATTTTAACTTAACCAAAATTTCGCTCACATTGGAAAAAATGAATGACGAGCTATAAATAGATTATATCGTCTACCTGGATGTTTTAACAGCCCATGAACATAACTATACAATAACAGAGATTTTGTTCTGCCCTCCGCAGGCGTCTGCTAGCCGAACAGCTCGCCTACATTATGAAATCGTGGAAAATTCTTCTTCAAGGAATTATAAAGGAAATAAGTTACTGAATCTGGCTATTTATTGGCCTGAATCTTCATAAAACTTAGCACGTGTGACGTGGATATATATATCCACGTCACACACACATATATATATTATATATATATATATAATATTATATATTATATATATTAAACGCATACAGCCATAATAGGCGTATATAAAACTTACTAATTGCGTCAAGTTAAGGTATAGGGTAATTTAATGCCATTACCAGGTAGGTAGAATCAGTCTTCGCTTTGAGAATGAAATCATATTTTAGTTTTAAATATCCTGCAGCCTTTGTTTTATGGCGTTAGTAATCATTTTTACATGTATCATTGGGGTGAACTTTCAGTTTTGGCTTACTGGCCGTACAAAAATTACATACATCATTCTTGGGTTGAGTAGGCCTATAGTTATATTCACTAAGTTTATTAAACTGTTTGAAATATGTTATATAATTAATTTTTAAACGTTCACTAGTCTTTTCATAAAATTATTCTGAAAATAGTTACATGGGATTTTCAAAGTAGCTTAAATTGTTTTTGCTAGTTGAATAACTACTCTTTAGTTTGGGGATGGAATTTAAATGCTCTTTTAACACTTTCCAAACGTTTGAAACTATTTTTTGAGGGCGATAATTATGTGATCCCCGATTTTCCTCAAGTGTGTCTTTTTTAATTATTTTACCCTGAATGATCCTAATTCACTTGACAGATATTTCGTTAAGTTTTACTTTAAAGATATCTGCATACTTTAATCTTATTCCCGTTTATAAATAATAAGTATTCCTACGTATTGTCATGACTCATGACAAACATTGGGAAATGATTTTTTTTTTTCCAGTTGGGTAGCTTTGGTTTTATAAGCTATTCAACGTGACATAGATGTATCTTGTAGATCTTTCCCTGAGCAGTTGTTTTGTTTGTAAGGCTTTTATTTATTTAATTTTTAAACGTCTAACAATAAACATGAATAATACACGAGAAACATAAAGGGACAAACAGTTGACACCAGACCCGAAGGGCTCTCGAGAACAGACACGACATTGAACATATAACTTAATTTCAAAAAGACATACTATTGCGCCCTTAGCAGTTGTAAAATGTATCAAAATGTTTTTCTTGTTGATATTTAAGTAATGTATTTATTTTCAACATAAATTCACCAGTGAGAATGTTTTTGCTAAAAACTCAGGTTCAGTTCTAAACAAATATCTCCAATCATACTGCCGCTTTCTCTTAATTTCTTCTCTTTTATGGNTGGTTGATAGTATTCCAACTTTTTTTTTTTTTTTCGGTAACGGTAACTGTGTCCTCTATTTTATTTTACTTTAAAACATTGTAAAACTAATATGAAACACATAATCTCTCATGCCAAAAATAATGTTAACAACTCAAATTCACACTAAAGAGCTGGAATAACTGGTCGATTAAATTAATTACTGTTATGAACGTGACAGAAAAAAAACCTCTTCTGGCCTTAGTTATTGGAACTTTTGAATTAAATTTATAGGGGATAATTTTTACAGTACGGCAGTTCATTTAACATAATTTCCAATTTGGAAAATATTAAACCAATAAACACCTCAGTACACCTGATCAAGATTCAAACCTCGATGTTCTCGTCATAAGCGGGCAAGTATTTTGCATGAGTACCTCGTTAGACCATGCGGCCACCGAAGCGGGTCTTACCATCTGCTCTCTGGTGACTTACTTCAAACTAACTTCCTTATTCTTAACCTTAGATTGAGCAGCCAAACTAACTAATTGTGGTTTGAAACCGGTAGGGATTGGCTGTCCGATATTTTTACAATTATTATTACTTCATTTAACCACCTCTGTGTGCCCTTCTATGGTGGCTTCATGTATAACCCGCACACGTAGTAAGACCTGGTGCACAAAAACAACCTTCCTAGATGTGAATAATCGGGCTGAAACAAAGCTTCACTACTCCAGCTATTCATTATTGCGATTTTTGTGATCGGTTAATTTCAGGGGGAGTGGGTACCCACATCATTTATTTCTATGAGCGAGTGGAAAAGAGCCCACAAATTTTGCTGGAATGGTACGTTAATATCCCCTCCAGGGATCTTACACGCCACAATTGACAGGATACCAACGGCTTCACTTTCCGTCCGAAGGAAGTTTTGTAACTTATTTTTATCGCTTGGTAGAAATCCATTAACCTCGGCTAGACTAGAACTCGCGCACATCGGGTCTTGAAGGGAGCACTTTACAAAGATACCACCCGCCTCGGTGGCGTAGTTGGCTAACGCGCTCGTCGTGTTGAGCTCGACTGCTGAGGACGGGGAGATCGAGGTTCGAATCTCGGTCTGGTGAACTAAGGTGGTTTTTCCTAAATGGTTTTCCACTCTCCCTCCACGCAAATGCGGGTTCACTTCCTCTAATTCAACCTTCCCATTTCCTAATCCATTAGGGTAATTAGTACTTAAAGCGTATAACCCGAACGGGTAGTAAGACGCGGTGCTAAATATTATTATAACAAAGATACCATCGAGGTCGGGTTAAATTTCCAGTAGTATTATTGAAGTACAAGGGCTATTAATGTCTTAATATCAGTGGTAGAGATGAGGTTTGTTGACAGAACGTAAGCCTGCATTGGCATTTAGAGAGAACTAGAAAAGCACAGAACTAAATAATGGAGAAGTACGCTCTGGGCATATGTCCGAAATTATAATTCCAGCCATATAGTCGACAAAGATCAAGTGAAATGTGGTATAACGCTTCATTCCACTCGGCCACCGCTGCGGGCTGCACAGATAGTGTACATGACTCTAATTCCAAGGACTAAGGTCCCATACTGTACCAGCTGGCTTCACTAAGATATTTTTTTAAGATGGTGACTTTTCATCACCCCTCAAATCAATGAAAGCGAAATTTCTCTGTACTTTCCACATTCATTTGATATTAAATTAAGTTATTTATAACCTCATATTAAAATTTGTTACAAAAAACTAGTATTAAAAATATGTTATAAATGATAAATTACTTTACTTAGCGTTCTGTGCAAGAATAAGCTTATTTTGACTAAGGCCCCTTTATCAAAATATAAATATAAAATATGATTCAATTATTCATAAATTTTTTATAAGCACGTGTTTAATTTAGTGGATTAATGTGAACATATTTACAATTAATATATAGGAAAAACAATACTATTCAAATTCATTAAATAAATTTTATTTAATTAGGTACTTAAAAGAACACTAAAGTTATTTAAAAAAATTAAAATAGCTTTTATATTTACTATGAAAAATTGCATCAACAAATTCAAAATTTTCTTGTTTGAATGTATTCATATTCTAAAGTGTTTTTTTTTTTAAATTAACTCGGTAGCTCTCGATATTTGGTGAGGCTAGGTGATTCACATTTGCCAAAGATGATACATTCAAACACGATTTGCACTTTGAAACGTCGGGTAGGGTAAAATTTAGGTGCTACGTTAAAATAAAAACAAACAACGATGGAATAAGAAATATTGTTGTTGGCTAGCTTAGCTCAAGTTTTGGACAGAGACAAAGCGATATGTTGCATACCCGTAAATATTAGGGAGGCAAAGAAGAGAAGAAGGCAGTAAACGAGATAGATAAAAAAAAGTCAGATATATAATAGTGTCGGAGAAACAACGTGTTTGAAAAACTGGTTAAAGTAAAAGCATACAAACCTTACTATATAATATATAAGAAAAACTCGAAGGGTATCATTCATGAATAACACAATTAAAGTCCTTATAAGTAATAATGGTTTCAAAAATGAAAGGTGATCCGATTTGTAAACCATGTAATGAACAATTTGATTTAGGATATTATGTCAACTAGTTGAAAATAGGAGTTTAATGTGATATAGAGACAGCAAATTCCCTACTAGCCCCTTCCTTAATCCCACACATACACACGCAAACAAACATAAACCATTGATATAAAAGGCTTTAAACAACAATCATAAAGTTATTAAGCACCGAACGAATGAAGGTTGTGAGTACGTATTATAGCATAATGACCTGTCAAATAGTTTGGAAATTTCTTAATTTAATTTTCTCGATTGTCTAACTAATTAACTAAGTTATTTAAATACATATTTCAATAGATACCATAGAGGTAGGCCTTACTATTACTAGTAAATACTACTATTTTAATGGAATATGCCTTTAACTATTCTAAGATGAGGTTAATTCGTTTCATTTACAAACGTACTTATCCTGGAATAGCACATCTCATTTTACACGCCCTAAAGTTTTGGTGCAAGCTAATTGAATATATTTTATCAAGTGGGCTGAACCTAAATACTTTAAGAGGCACTATGACCAAGTAGTTATTTAGTTCAGAAATCACGTGTTATTTTAAAATATGATACTCTCGAACATGGAGCTGAAAGCTTTATATGTTCCCATCTGATTTTTAAAAGAACTTACATTTTAAGTTTTATGATAAAAAAAATGTATTTTATATTTTGACGATGTTTCACGTTTCATGTCTTAGGTTTTGAGATCAACTTAAATGGTAAGAAAAATAGATCCAGACTTCTTAAAACAAAATAAAATTAACTATAAATAGTGTCACAGCATAGAATAAAATAATGTATTTATTTTTAGTGGTTTTTAAGGTTTCAAAACTACAATTTTCACAATAAATACCACGGTAACAGAATATGTTTCTTTAAGTTAAATCTTGGACCAAACCTGAGTCTCCTAATGCGTAGTTGGTTTACATCCTGGGAACAAGAATTGAGTGGAAATTAATACTTTTTAATTATCGTCCAAGTATTTATTTAGGATCCCATGTACACACTTTTTCACAAGTTCCGAGTCCCCATCAAATTTTTCTGTGTGTTTTCTTTTGACAAAGCTTACATTATCCCAATGATGCTGACACAAAATAAATGTATGATAATTAATTTAAGTGTCTAGTTAAATCTAGTCTGTGTTTATTTATGTCTTGAGTGTTAAAGGAATTTGTCGTCACACTGCTTTTAATATAAAACACTAAAAACAAAACGCTACTTTTTCTATTTTCTATACAGCCCCATGGTTTAGTTATCAGTGCGTCTGGCTACGAACCTAGGGGTCCCGGGTTCTATTTCTGGCTGGTACCTTGTATAGTTTTCTCTTAAGGGGACTATTCCAACGGTCAACAGGGGTTGGTTAATTAGGCTTAGGTTTGGTTAAGACTTCCACTGGCTCACACCTACATATTCACTATCATCACATCATCTCATTGCGGGTACGTGTAGACAAACTCCATAGGTGTACCCTGGGTAACGCTCTGCGCCACCAGAGCGTCAAATAGTCAAACAAGCAACCTAATTGGATGTCATGTCTCTCCCGGTCAGCAATATCATAGAATAAAAAAAAACTCATTTTGAGGAAGTATTGTAAACGTGAGAAAATATAAGTCTGGATTGTGATTAATATTAAAATATTATTTGCCCTAGAACCCAAAAAATGGGTTTTACCATTTTTGTTTGTGGATTTTGTTCAAACTTAATATTTAGATGTCATATAGTTCTCTGCCTCGAGAAAAACATTTTTTTTTCATTCAATCCCTCAAATTATAGGTAGTTTACTGATAGAATAGTTTAGAAAGTTCGAAACTTTTTGGAAATGGTTTTAACAACAAATAAAAGTTAAAACACATTTTTCACCGTGAAAAAAAAAATCATTACTATTAGTTTACTTAGGACTAATCAATGAAAATTTTGTATTTTCTAATTTTGACATCTTTAGAAACTGTATAAATATATCCGCGGATTGTTTACATGATAAATAAATCACGTGTTTAAGTTTTTCTAGAAAAAAATCTTTGTAAGGAAGCGATCGCAAGAAATGAAGAAATTTTACTAGAGGCTACTAAGGAGATGAGTTTAGAAGTGAACGCTGAAAAGACTAATCATATATTCACACAGGAAGCACACATTGGGGACGATAATTTAGATATTACAGCAAACAACATTATCATTAGCCATGGTTAATGAGTTTAATTATTTAGAAATAATTTTAACTAACAATAACAATATTAGAGTAGAAATTAGGAAATAACACAGTCGGGAAATGTATGATATTTCTTGGTCAGTAAATTTTAACCACTTATCTGTTGTTAATAATGTACAAATCAGAATATACAAAACTATAGGTTTACTGGTTATTATCTAAGGTTTTTTACTTTTAAGTGATAAAAAAAAGTTAGGGTATTCTAAAATAAGTTGTTTAATAATAAAATTGGTCCAAAAAAGTGATGAGGCTATTGAATAGTAGAATAGATTATATAATAATGAACTACTTACCCTTTACAAGGCACAAGACATTGCTATGATAATCAAGTCTCGTAAATTACTGTGGACAGGACATGGAGCACGAATGGGAGAATTTAGAACCTTGTTCAAGGTATTGACTGGTAAACCCAATGGGAAGAGACCATTGGAAAGACCTAGACGCTGATTGGATTATAATGGACCTGAAAGAGATAGAGTATTATGAGGTGAACTGGATAGAACTAGCTCAAGATAGAGGAGGATTTAATTAGTGGGACGGGATAGAATTATCCCGGAATGGGGATGGGTGGCGTACTTTTTGAAATGTGGTAATGAAATTTGAGTAAATATGTTACTATAACAATCTGTTCAAAATTTGTATAAGTTATGGAGAATCTTACATATGATAATTTTGTTTTTTGAGGAATAATTATAATGATATAGCTTACTGTTATCATTTTTTGAAAAATATAATATAAATATAATATACTTTAATACAAATACAATTTATTTATAAATATTTAAATTGCCTAATTTTGAAACTTGTAGCTCATTGTTATTTAAAATAAATAATTAATTCTCTTTCCACGGTAATTCTCTTCAACCCCCCATCCTATTACCCAAACCCAATCCAGCCATTCATTACAAGCAAGAAGAGACACTCCGAAAACAACTTATTTCTCCAGTCCTGCCCAACCTATGACCAGCTCTGCTCGGTATGTATTGTTAATGAAGTAGAGGTAGCCAATATTGACGGTATTGTGAAGGGGGGGTTACAATATGAAGTGTGTGCATAGGAGCGTCTCTATAATAGAGCAGAGAGGATTGGGAGAGAGAGGCGTGTGTTGTATTGTTACACAGGGCACGTATTGGCTGGCGTAGTGATGAGGTTACCTTGCCAATTAGCCGGCCAAGGGAGAGAGTGACGGGGTAATCTTGTTTGCTCTGCAACGAACTGGATATGGCTATATTCCTACTAGATGAGAGATACATCGGTAGTATGCAAACATGGCTCCCTTCATACGATATGAAACGGTTTTTATATCATTGATACATCTTGTTACTTTCTCGCTATCTTACAGTTAAAGAAAGTATTGTGATCGTCAGAAACAAAAAATCGAAATCAAGATTTTGATGAATCTTGACGTTTCATGATGACCCCTCCCCCCCCGAATCCGAAAAATTGTTTTTTTTACTTTTCGTCTATCTGTCTGTCTGTCCGTCTTTCTGTACCTCCAAATAGAGCCTAAAATATTTTACCGATCGGGCTAAAACTTGGTATCTGGGGTTTTCATAGGGTTGGCCCAAGGTTTTTTTGGATTTGCATATCTAGCCCTAAAATTAAGGTTAGTTTACTGAAGAGCAAAAAGAGAAAAAGTCGATTTTCTCAAAATAAGTTCTAACGATTTTGATTGAATTTCATTTCTAAGCATTTATAAATATTCCAAACAAAATGGATTCTCTCAATATTTCGGCAAAACAAGTTTAAGGGCTCCGGTCTGATGTGTAAATTACCTATTTTAATAATATTTCATATATTATTTGAGATATTAAATTACTTATCGTTAAAAATATGTAGATCTCTTTATAATATAAATATTTTATAAGAAGCATATTTTAAAAAAAACAATAACTTTCAAGCTATACGTAAATATATATATTTGTTAACTTTTCGAAAACAAAAGGTAAAAGTCTTGCGACCACAAAAGAAAATCTAACCTGAAATGTTGATGGATGTCGACGACTAAAGACCCCCCAAACCTTAAAAGGTGGTATTTGCAATGACGTCTGTCTGTGTGTCTGTTTAAACTTAAAATTGAGAGTAGTTTAAGAAGGGCGAAAAGAGAAAAACCAATTCTCTGAAAATCGACTCTTAACGATTATGATTAAAATTCGTATATAGGTGTTGATTAAAATTATAAATAAATTGGCTATTTTAATTTTACCATGAAAACGAATTTTAGGGTAGTTTACATAAGCAGAAACTTCCGTATCTCCAGAAATATTTGTGATACTAAATAGCTTATTATTGCAAAATTGTAGCACTATTAAAAATAAAAAACTTTTATATGAAATATAATTTTATAAATATAACAGTTTCTGAGATATTGGCAAATATATTAATACAATTTTGTGAGCTTTAGTTGTAAAGAGATACTACTTAAATTTTAACGCAATAATTTTCTAGTGCCATAGAGTAATTAAGTATAAGTAAGTCTTTAAAAGTTTATCTTGTTTTTCCTTAAACCTCTTAGGAGAAGTGTCTGTACAACAATGATATATATCCATTTTAAACTCAATAGTCAATATTTACCTTTTTTATTGGTCAAAATTTATAAATGAGGAATTTAATAGCAATGCGATGGCATGAAGTTTTGCAACACTTAATAAAATGTCGAAAACTTTAACTGGAGGTTGAAATTTTAATACGAAGTGTTGACAATTGTGGACCCAATATTTATCTTTTTTATCGGTCCAAACATTCAAATGAGAACATTAATTCTTTAAAAACAATATTATAAAATTTAAAACCGTGACTCCAAAAGATAAATGTTTTACATAAATATAGTGCCATGTATGCTTGGGTTTGCTTGTGTATATTATTTCGTTTCACATATATTACGAGTTTTGAGTAAATATCTCCATTTTCAAATAATTGAGCGAGAAAGTCCGTGCGGAGTACCATACCATATATTTCATATAGAATTATTAAGTATAATAAGTGTAACTATATAATATCAATGGATCCGTTTCTATAGTTGATTTTTATATGGCGTAGGGTGACCTGGTGGTCTAGGGGTAAGGTGTCAGACTTCTGTGCTGGAGGCCAGGGGTTCAATCCTCGGTCCCAGCACAGATCTATCTGATTGACATAACCCTTCCTTCACCTCTGACAAGACATCTTGTGAATGTGAGGAATGCCAGGTCTCCACCGTGGTTCAGATCCCACGTTAAAATGTAGGTCTTCTATTTCATCTCACTATCACCCCACCATTAAACATTAACGTGAGTATAACCCGAACGGGTAGTAAGACGCGGTGATAATAATAATAATAATAACATTATTATTATTATTATTAGCACCGCGTCTTACTACCCGATCGGGCTATACGCACTTACGCTAATGTGTAATGGTAGGGTGAGTGTGAGATGAAATGAAGGACCTACAGTTCAACGTGGAATCCGAACCACGGTGGAGGCCTGGCATTCCTCACATTCACAAGATGTCTTGTCAAAGGTGAAGGAAGGAATTTGGTAATCAGATACATCTTTGACGGGACCGAGGATCGAACCCCGGCCGCCAGCATAGAAGTCTGACACCTTACCCCTAGACCGCCAGGTCACCGATAATAACATTAATCCACTATGGTATAGCTTGTATCAGCGATTCTTAACCGGTGGGCCGCGTAAGATTTTTTGGGAGGGCCTTGAAAAATAACTCAATGTTATTTGCTTGTTATTGAAGTCATTTATCTTAGATTTTAAGTTCATGGAAGAAAGAATTCGGTGATCGTAAGCATGTAAATACAGTAGACTCTCGTTTCTTCGGGGTAATTGAGAGGAGTGGAAGCACGGATAATAGAAATAAAGGATATTACAAATAATCCACATATTGTGTTTACCACCACAATTCAAAAATGTTGCCCCTTTTTTTCTACTTATTTATTTGAAAAGAGATTCTCCATAGTGGTAAATATTAAAAAGAAGCAGTGAAATCGACCCTGCATGCCAATAGAATTTAGTAATACAATTGAAACAAGAATAGACCAATTAGTGGAAAATGTCCAACAGCAGAGTTCCCATTAAATATATTTAGATAAGTTAATTTCGGCTTTTCTTATTTGTTTATTATAAGAATCAATTAATAAAATCAATATTTTAGAATAAATCTTAATGATTAATATGCTAGTAAAAATCTAAGGGGTCGCGAAACAATTTTACGGTATAAAGGGGGCCGCGAGTATTAAAAGTTTAATATCTCTTTGCTTATATGATAGGATCATAGTATAAGCCATAAAGGTAAGACTCCTACCTCTTAGGCTACACTGAATGTATGTATACCAGTGCCTATATGACAAGCAGACACTTAAATAAATTTGAGAATAGTTGCGCTTGGACTTTTCTAAATCTTGCGTTCGATTAAATTAAGTGAGAAAATATTTTCGATCAATAACTTTATTAAAAAATAAATCAAAAAACCCTCTGAGCAATCAATGCAAGACTTTCACTAGGCCTCTATTTAAAAATGAAAAGTATAACATAATATTCTGTCATTGAGAGTAGTGAACGAATACTTGAAAATTTGAGTTAAAATTTAGTTTTAGTAGCTGCTGAACTTGAACCAAAGATTTTTATAAAACTAGAAAAATTCAAGTAGACCCACTAGGAACTTTCATTCTTTTACTCGAAAATTCATAGAGTGATTGATTTTGTTCAATTTTAAGATATAATTTTATAGAAAATAGAGCCCCTAAATATATCCTTTTATCTAATAAAAATTGCATACATGTATTAAATTTATGTATTAAAAATTTTGAATTAGTTTGCTTATACATATTTTTACAAAAAAAGTTTGTACAAAAAAATATGTATGTACACACTTTTGTTTCATGCTTGAATCTCTTACAGAAATGCAACATGAAATATTTCTTGTACAAATATTGATTTTTAATACTTGAACTAAAAAAAATCTTTCTTTCATTCAAATTCGACTCAGAATGAAAAATGCCTACTCACACAATCTTAGTTGAAAAATTTGTTAAAGAGGTTCATCAGCAAAATCAAATGAATTCGTGCCTAGTTGGACTTATGTGGTTTTTTCAGTGATAATCATTTTAAAAATTAACATCTTCCCACTCTATTCCATAAAAAAAAATCTCAATTCCCCTTTTCCCCCCTGATACCATCTTGAGCTGAGACGTGGTTCTTTGGATTTTTTAATTAGATAAAAACTGGCTCTTCTCAATATAAAAGGCTGGTGACCCTTGACTTAAAGGTCACCCTCGCAATAGACTAAACTGACAATGATGTAGAGGTCAGGACTTGAATCCCGGTTGTGTGTACGGAGATTCTTTTTACATAGATTGGTTGGCTTTCTTCTTCCAAGCAAATTCTGGTACAATTTCTCTAAATTTAACTTCACGACATCCTTAACACATTAGTTTAATTAATACATATGTATCACCCAAACGTCTAGCAGGACAAGACGCTAAAATAATAATAAATATCCAATAAACTTTATAATATACATTTTTTTTAAACTGGATTTTTTTCCCCTCCATGTTACGTAGCACCTTTCTAACTCCCCATCGTCACAAAATTATATCGAACACGTTTATCCTCGAAGCTCAAAGTCAAAGGGCGTGCCTAGTTTTAATACACTCTTGTGTTTCCTCGCTATAATTTATCTTGTCACTATTCCCCCTAAACCTCTCTCATCACACCCCTTCCTCTACTTTTGGCTTGGCGGACATTTCTCATCATCTTTAGGTTGAAACTAGCGCCAAGGCTTGACGTGACTGATAATATTCTTTTAATGTAATCATGTGGAAACATGAAGAAAAATGAATCATCTGTCTTCTCACTTCAACGTTATTATTTTATTTTTTTTAGTAGCGTTTAGCGTGGGGAGAGTGAGGGAATGAAAAGTTCTAGTTAAATTAACGCCTTTAACTTTGCTATGCTTATCACTCTTTGATGTTACAGTAATATCCACGGGTGACCTGGTGGTCTAGGGGTAAGGTGTAGGACTTCTGTACTGGGGTCCGGGGTTAAATCCTCGGTCCCGGCACAGAATTTTCTGATTACTAAACCCTTCCTTCCCCTCTGACAAGACATCTGGTGAATGTGGGGAATGCCAGGCCTCCGCCGTGGTTCGGATTCCACGTTAAACTGTAGGTCCTCCCATTCATCTCACAATCACCCTACCATTACACATTAGCGTAAGTGTGTACAACCCGAACGGGTAGTAAGACGTGGTGCTAATAATAATAATATACACAGCTGAATAAGAACTTATTATACTTTAAAAAGAACGCGAGAAACTGGCAGAGAAGTTTTAAATGTTTATTGAATTGGTCTTGAAATCAAGACTATTTAGTTTATTTCAAATAAAAATATGTTAGCTAGAAACTACTAAGGGCTTAGTTTATTTAGCATTGCATCTTAATACATGTTCAAGCTATACGCATATGTACTAATTACGCTAAGGAGTTGGAGTTGAGGAAAGTTTAATTTAGAGTAAGTGTACCCATATTTTCGTGGAGGGAGAATGGAAAAACCACTTAGGAAAATCCATCCTCAATACATCCAATCGAGATTCAAGACCAATATCCCCGTCATCCGCATTATAGTATATTACGAGAGTAACGCTTTAGACCACACGGCCATCGATGGGGGTAACAATTGACGTTCAATTGGCCAAAAGTTGATAATTGCTTAGCCAGCAACTAGTACCTCTCTCACGTGTTATTTAATACAAATTTGCAGAGAGAATGGTAATAACTCTAGTTCTTCTTGGTTAAAATTTCTTCTCTCAAAACGTACAAAACCAACTTCACAATTAATTAAGAAGTTTCTTGAAGAACTTTAGAAATCTTTTATTGCATAACTTTACTGACCGACGAATTTTCAGCACTCTGAATTGAGTTATCTGACCGAAACAGAAGTTTACATAGTAATTACTACAATTGTTTGTGTTGACCATAAACTCCCCCACGATTAATTTAACCGTACAAAACGTTGAAAGTATTTTAAAAGGTGTCTAGTTATATTATTACTATAACCATCATATTTTTTCATAGCGTCTTAATACCCATGGGGTAAGGACGAGGAAAGCATAATTCAGCTGAAATATATAAGAATTTATGTGAAGGAAGATTGTTAAAACCTTTAGGTGAAACCATTCGTAGTAGACGCATCTAGAATTTGCCTTACTATCCCAGACAATTCAGTTTATAAGGTGTTGACGGCGTAGCCCACCTGCCCATTACGGTGGGTATATATACTTATCATCTCTATGTGTATTCAGTTTCAAATTGGTCGAACCTATACAAATATATATTTTACATTATTTTAAAATTAAATATACACTACCATTGCGTTTTTAGGTAAAGAAAGACGTGTAATTGGCTAACTTTAAATTACTTTGTTTTAATAGTCAAGATAAAATTTTTCCTTAATTCAATTTTTGCAAAGTAAATAAAATGTATGAAATAAAAAACGTTTCTAAAAAGGGATTATAATTTAACATAATTTGGATGATCACACAACTGATTTATATTATCAATTAACGAAAATTAATATCAATAAAAATAATGTTTTTGATTCTAAATAGATTTCTTTTAAATAGTAATTTACTGAAAACATGTCACATTAAATACGCTAGTAATTTTAAACTAACGCTCATTCTTTTTTCCCTCTATTTCTAGAAAAATACATCATGGTTTTTTAGTCATGTTTATTATAATATTATAATTATATTCATAATTAATTTAGTACTTTGTTTGAATCCCATACAAACACTTTTATGTTGATTACTAAAACAATTATATAATATTCTGAGAATTAAATTATACTTTATTTAGTTAATAAATTAAAATTAACTGCATTATTTTCTTATTATGTTATAAGGGGATTTATGTTTTAGCACCATAATTAAATGAAAGAAAATAATCATGGTTTCAGACATCAATATAAATTTCTATTATTTACAATAAAAAAATTGTTTTATCCACGCAAAGCGGGTTTGTTTCAACTCGATCGTTTGATGTGGGTGTTTTATTCTGTTTGGCATACTTTACAAAGACAAGTTAATTGAAAGTTTAAATATATTTAATAAATAATAAATTTTAAAACGTTTATTGAGCTAAATGCTTACTTTCAAATAATATTAGCGCAGAGGTATATTGCTATCAATTATATTTTATTCACTTTAGAAATTACGTAGAGTACACGTTTCATAAATAAAATTTCGAGAAAATTTATACATATAATTATTTGTTTTCAATTTCAATAAATAACGTTTGTTTTGATGTTTATTTTAATATGCTTAAAAATATATTTAACAGCTAGATGAATTGTTGTGTTATTTTATGTTTGGTGTGCTTCAGAATATTTTAGAATACAATATTAGCATTAGAAAAAAGCCTACATTTAGACGAAGGGTGGCTAGGACAAATAAAAAAATACCAAATTAAAATAAATAAAAAAGAAAATTAATAATATAGTACTCATCTGTAAAATGCCACAGGCATCTCTTAACAAAAAATGTAATTTTAAAATGGGTTTTGTTTGAAGTTTTTTTTGTACCTCACTTATATATTGCCCATCCACACCCGTTACCTTTACGTATTTAATCACTTTTGTACCTACTCAATGTCATAAGGAGCTCTAGAGTTAATTGCAGTACTTACAAAAGTAAGCCACTTATCCCTGTCTTGGGCTAGTTTTATCCAGTCCACCTCATTACATCCTGCTTTGTACCTACTCAATGTCATAAGGAGCTCTAGAGTTAATTGCAGTACTTACAAAAGTTAGCCACTTATCCCTGTCTTGGGCTAGTTTTATCCAGTCCACCTCATTACATCCTGCTTCTATCTTGAGCTAGTCCTATCCAGTCCACCTAATTAAACCCTAACCCTATCTTGAGCGAGTTCTATCTGGTCCAACTCATAACACCCTATTTCTATCCTGAGATAGTTCTATCCAGTCCACATCATAACACCCTATCTCTTTCAGGTCTATTCTAATAATGTATTCCCATCGGCTTCTTATGTTTTCGCAATGGTTTCTTCCCATTGTATTCTCCACTCAGTTACTTGAACATGGTTCTAGATTCACCCATTCGTGCTGCTGGTCCTGCCAACCATGATCCCCAAAACTGGATTATACTAGCCTTGTCCTGTGAGAAGTACAGGTCATGTAACTCATAATTATGTAACTCCCTCCACTCCCCATTAGCCTATACTCTAATAATGTGATAAAGAGAAGGAATTTAGAATTTTAAAAAAAGTATTGGTATTTTGATTATGGGTACGTGGACTAAATACTAAGCTCGTTTAGTTTGAATTTCAATGATGAATCTAGGGCTAGAATTTCACACGTGTATTTGGTGGGTGCTTTATACCAATTCGTTTCACACACTAGCCTCATGCAAATGCGCATACATTTTATTTTAATTCTAACATATCTATTCCCACCCCACTATTGCAATTAAAATGTGTATGTTCTATATGGGAAGTAAGAATCTTTGTAAAACCAAAGAGAGTCAAGATTCTTTTAAGGAAATAATACCTGCATACGCTCAGACTAGGATTCGAACACCGAAATTATTATCACTGGTAGACCAGACTACATGAGAATGATGCCTTTTTTTATCACGCCCACACCTGTGGGCTTTGGTTGCTGATGAGATACATTTTACTTATAAGTAAGTTGATTATAAAATTTAGACTCCGCTTGTTACTTTCTCTCGACACCTCGGAGTGAAGGTATTGTGATCGTCAAAAAAATCTAACTCAATATTTTGATAAATGTCAACGTTTCATAATCCCCCGAAACCAAAAAAGGTGGTTTTCACAATGGCACCTCTCGGTCTGTCTGTACCTTGGGCTAGAGCATAAAACATTTTACCGATTGGGATAAAACTTGGTATCTGGTGTTTTAATAAATTACCCCCGTGGGATTTTTGTTATTAGACATCTAACACTAGACGTAAGGGCAAAAAGAGAAATAAATCTGTTCTTTCAAAATTAAGTTCAAAGATTTTGATTAAATTTTGTTGGTTAATACTATGTATCATTATAAACAGGATATCAATTCTCATTTTCCTATAAAAATGACTTTGAAAGTAATTTATTTAGAGATAACTTTCCTATTTTAATCATTTCTGCGCAACTATTTGATATACGTAATAACTTGTCATTTTTAAAGTTGTGATACAATTAAATATAAAAATCATTTATTTAAAATATATTTTTATAGAACCAATAATTTCTAAGGTGTGCGGTACGCCGTACCATTTATTTACTTTCATAATTTATGGACGAAACCAAATCGAGTGGTTCGATTAAAGCTTTGCCACAAATATTACACTAAGATATTTAGTTGTAGGTTCTACTTGGGTATATACTAGGAACCCTTATATTTAATTCTGAATGTGGTAAAAAAAACTACCACTACATGACCTTAGCTACATTAGCTAACACCCACACAAATACAATTATCTCAAGGCCTCATTTTGTGTCCGGGCCATCCTCCCCAGACCAGTCCTATTTATATAGCTCCTCACATTAGTATAGGGTGACAATTCGTATGGAACTGCACAGAAGGAGAGTATGGTGTAAAGGGGGGTTGGTTGGGGGGGGAGAGACAACAATGAGAGGGTTAGGGTTACAAGGGACAGAGTAACCCTATACTATTACCACCACCGCATCCTCCGAGCTGGACTATAATCACCATCATCAGCATCGCCGTCATCAACTCCAGCGTCCCCTCCCCTTTTACCCGACCACTCTGAGCCTATTTGCATGACAAATTAATGTATGTTAATGAAATAAATTCGCCACCATCTGTAGGGCCGTATAGAAATCCCTGAAGGGACACCACGGTCCGTGGTGCGATATCTCTTCAGCCTGGTGCTGATGCCATTCAGCCAGGGCTACGCTGAAAAAGTTAGAAAGGGGGGGTTACAATTTCTATATATGACCGTGGTTGATATTAATTAACGGAATAGTAAAAGTATTGTATTATATTATTTAACAATAGAAGAATTAATTAAATTTATTTTTACTAGTTTGACATTTAAAATATTAAAAGTTTATAAACTTTTTTATTGTATTACTACCCGTCCGCATAGGTACTAAACATCCTCAGGATGCTCAACCAGGTTTGGCCCTTTAATCTCTCCATCATCGCCAATCTAATGCGAGTGTGACTCCTTAGAACATTTGACCACCGAGGTTGGTTTATGTTTACTATTAGGGTTTATTACTACGTTTAACATCCTGACTATCAATGGACTAACCCAAGAATCATGGATTAATCAGAGTAAGTACATCCACAATGGCATGTGAGGAGAATAGCAAAAATAGATAGGTAAACCGAGTAGGTAAAAAATTCCCCCGATGCATCCGGCTGAGATACGAACCTCAACCTCCCCCTCACATAACATACAGTTTGTTTCAAGTAACACGCCTTGGACCACGTTATCACCACGGCGGTTTTTATGGTGAATATTGCTGAAAGATTTTATTACATGGCTGGTTGATATAATTAGAAATTCTATTTTAAAGTTGCAGTTTACTAAAATGTTAAGATTAGAGAGAGTAAGGCAAACTAATTCTGGACAATTTGTAAAATTGTTTTTCCAAGTAGACAGTAATGTTAAAGTTCAAATTTAAATGTTAATATATATTCCAGGTCCCTAAAGTTAATTTATTAATGATAAAAAATAATTTAAAACATTACTATTAAGATATTGAATACAGACACACTAGATAAAAGTTTTATAAAAAAAACTAACATATTTAAAAATAAATGGTACGGAGCTCCGCACGGACTTTCTCGCTCTATTGTTTGAAAATGGAGATATTTACTCAAAACTCGTAATATAGGTGAAACGAAATAATATACACTAGCAAACCCAAGCATAAATTGCACTATACTTATGTAAAACATTTTTTGAGTCCCAGTTTTAAATATTTTATTTTTATTTTTAAAGAATTAATGTCCTCATTTGTATGTTTGGACCAATAAAAAAGAGATCAATATTGGGTCCACAAGGGTCAACACTTCGTATTAAAATGTTTACTTTTGGTTAAAATTTTCTGCATTTTATTAGATGTTGCAAATCTTCAGGCCAGCACATTAGTATTAAATTCCTCATTTTTACATTTGGACCAATAAAACATGTAAATATTGACTATTGAGTCTAAAATGAATATAGATCATTGTTATACAAACATTTCTCCTATGAGGTTTAAGGAAAAATAACATACACCTTTTGAGAGACCAACTTATATTTAATTACTCAATGGCATGGGAGAATTATTGCGTTTAAACTTAAGTAGTATCTCTTTACAACTAAATCTCACAAAATTGTACTACTATATTTGCCAATACCTCGGAAATTGTTATTTTTTAAAAATATATTTCATATAAAAGTTTTTTTATTTTTAGTAATACTACAATTTTGCAATGATAAGTTATTTAGTATCTCAAATAGTTGCGGAGATACGGTAATTTACGCTTATATAAAGTACCCTGAAAGTCATTTTCATGGGGATATTAAATTAGCCAGTTTGTTTATAATCTTAATCAATGCCTGGATACAAATTTTAATCAAAATTGTTTGAGCCGATTTTGATAAATTCAAATTTTTCTTTTTTCACCATTTATTAAACTACTCTTAATTTTAAGTTTAAACAGACGGCATTGCAAAGAGCACTTTTTAGTATTCGGGAGGTCATGAGAAGTTGACATCCATCATTATTTCAGGTTAGATTTTATTTTTCGGTCACAATACTTTACCTTATGTGTGTGAAATGTTATATATTTGCGTATAGCTTAAAAGTTTTTGGTTTTATAAATATATAATTCGAATAAATTATATGTATTATAAATGGATATACATATTGGCAATGATAGGTAATTTCATATATCAAATAATTTCGGATATTTCTTTTTTCACCATTTATTAAACTACTCTTAATTTTAAGTTTAAACAGACACTCAAACAGACGGCATTGCAAAGAGCACTTTTTAGTATTCGGGAGGTCATGAGAAGTTGTCATCCATCATTATTTCAGGTTAGATTTTATTTTTCGGTCGCAATACTTTACCTTATGTGTGTGAAATGTTATATATTTGCGTATAGCTTAAAAGTTTTTGGTTTTATAAATATATGTTTCGAATAAATTATATGTATTATAAATAGATATACATATTGGCAATGAAAGGTAATTTCATATATCAAATAATTTCGGATATATGATAAAAAAAAAGAAGAGAATCTACGCATCAGACAGGAACTCTTATAATCTTTCTGCCGAAATATTGAGATTACCCATTTTGTTCGTAATATTTATAATGAAATTAAATCAAAATAGTTTGAGCCGATTTTGATAAAATCGACTTTTTCTCTTTTCTTCCCTTCAGTAAACTATCCTTAATTTTAGAATTATATATCCAATTCTAAAAAGTGCTTGCGGCAAACCTATAAAAACCCTAAATATCAAATTTTATCCCAACCGGTAAACTAGTTTAGGTTTTAGTTTGAGGTACAGACAGTAGGAAATTCAAAAACAACTTTTTTCGGATTCGTTGGGTCATGAAACGTCGAGATTCATCAAAATCTAGAGTTCAACTTTTTGGACGATCACATTACTTTCGCTACCTATAAAATAGCGAGAAAGTCATAACTGTATTTAGACTTATTCAAACGTTTCAATTAAAAATTAACCCATATTCATAGTAGAGGATTTACTCTATTCAACAAAAAAAATCACCCTCCTCGGTGGCGTAATTAGCTAACTCGATAGTTTCGTGTTGAGCTAGACTGCCGAGGATGAGGTGATTAAGATTCGAATCTCATTCTGATGAACTTGGTGTGGTTTTTTATAAATTGTCTTCCACCTCCCTCCAAGCAAATGCGGCTTCACTTTATCTAAATTATACCGTTCCAATTCCTAACCCATTAGTGGAAATAGTACTTAAGCGTATAACCCGAACGGTCAGTAAGACTCAGTGCTAAATAATAATAATAATAATAAAACAAAAAGTATATTTTTAACGCTAGCTTAACACACAAATACCTACAGGATTCATGTGCTATAAACTTTGGAAAACCTCGATCAAACAAAGAACCAACCTGAAAATAAACTTCAAACTTTAGAATCCTTAATAAATTATGTGCATGTACATAGATATATTCATCCTATACACACATTATTTTCTTGTTCAAACATTAAACAAAATACCGTGAAAACGTTGATGAATTCGTAATTGTTTCATTACAAAAGGCAAATTTGGGAGAATTTTTAAAGTCATGGAAAGCAGACGCATATTCTTTTCAACCTCAATACACAAATCACTATGTAAATGTTCTACGTATTAGAATATGTGTGCTTAAACACAACATTTACACTTACAATAAATTTATAATTTATGTTTAGACATATTTTAATAATAAATCATTTTAATTTATTTTGGAGTTCTACAGAAATCAGCAGATGTAACCCTTGAATACGAAATAAAAAAATAAATAAAAAATAAAAGTAAGTTTAATTTGAATTTCAGCTTGATGCATTTTCTTGGCAAATATTAATAAACATGAATCGGTCTAATTTCCTTGAATTGGGTCTGTAAGTTTTTGTTAAATATAAATAATTTTTTGTTGAGCTGACTAAAACTTAGCATGTATACAAACTACCTATTTAATAAACTATCCCAGTTTTTAGGGATATAAACTACTTGCCCTTTTAACTTTAATCCTATCCAAAAATAAGGCCTACATCCCAAAAGATAAAACTGGGGCTTCCGTTCACGTACTTGCGGGTTATGGTTTTATAATTTTACTACTTTATACCTTAATAATAATTATTTGTTTACATTTTTTTTACTCGTGTTAATATGTATAAATAATCAAATACACTTAATTTAAAGTGGAATGGAAAGGGACGCGAGTTAACGTATGTATTTTTGCGGTTTTTAATTAAAAAACTAAATAAAATACTGGTTCAGTAGAAAAGTTTATTTTAATTTTAAATGCATAGTAATCGCATCAATATTTGGAATATATTTTATGAGCATAATTACACTAAGTGAGAAACTCATTAAATAAAAAGAAAAAAAGTCTCAGGGAAATTCCATGATTCCCTGAAAAATATTCATTAACATTTGAGATTACTATATGTATAGTAGTATTATAAATAAATCAACAAGGGTGACGTTTTATTAATTTTTGCCAAGAAGGCTTTTTTGTTATAAAAACTGCAAAAATACTTGCCATAACTCGTGTTTCTTTCAGTCCCGTCTTAATACTTCAAATTATAATTACGCAGAAACGCTTAAAATACTAAGATCCCCGTGTTTGACTTTCAAGGACGATCCTAAAATCATTATTTGGTGACTAAAAACATTCATGGCCTCCGTTAAAATATGTACAAGTAATGTTTTTTTTTACCAGTAGGGCTGAGCGAACGATTAAGATGTCTTACTTTGACTTGAAAGACCGGTTTTTAATATCTAACGGATGCAATAGGACTTTTTACCCCTTTTTTTCTTTTACAAAGCGCATTTATCTATCCTCGTTCCAGATGATTTATGGTGTAGTTCCTTAAATTGTTTTGTCTGCATATTATTTAACTGAGTTTAAGTGTCTGATCCATTACTACGAAGGAGTAATAATATATTACAAATGTTTGGACTTCATATAGTGGTATATAAGGTGGAATGTAGGGGACGTGATAAAAGATTAATGTTTTTTGAAGTTTTTATATCAGAATATTTTCTTGGTCTAAATTAACCAAATATTGTTTCACTACTAACATAGAGTTTAATTTTCTTCACATGGTGATATCAAAAGTTGTTGAATATCTGTCAATGATGGCCTGGAATTGAATGGCAACTTATCCTCTTCATTTAAAAAGTTTGTTATCTAATAGGACTCTGCTCATGACATATATTCAACGATTGTTGATATACCATGCGAAGAAAATTATATTATCTGTTTGTACTGAATCAATATTTAATTATTCTTTTTACTAAAAATTTTGCATAAAAATACTGTAAAAACACTTGTCTGGTCTCACGTTCCTTACATCACCACCTTAAGGTTATTTGACAGTAAAAAATTTACTGAATTTTTTTTTAACAAGTTTAAGAAAAAAATAATTGTGACTCAATGATTTCAAATCATTAGGGTTAAAGAGCTATAAGGGGTCAAACTTTCTATTTAATTCCATTGATAAGATAAAATAATCAATATATTACATGTCTAGTTATATATTATATATTATATTAATATATAACTAGACATGTATATGTATGTATATTAGCTGTACACATTAAAATATTTATTATGTTAATAATATGAATAATGTTATTATTATTACTATTATTATTATTATTATCATCGCATCTTACTAACTCGTTCGGGTTATATGCACTTACGCTAATGTGTAATGGTAGGGTGATTGTGGGATGAAATGAAGGACCTACAGTTTAACGTGGGATCCAAAAAACGGTGGAGGCCTGGCATTCCACACATTCAAAAGTTGTCATTAATACACGTCTCGTCATAGTTGAAGGAATGGCTTGGCAATCAGGTAAATCTGTGCCGGGACCGAGGATTGAGCCCCGGACCCCCAAAACAGAAGTATGACACCTTACCCTTCGACCTCCAGGTCACTTAACAATAATATTAACTTTATAATTATTTCTTCTATACACCTCATATGAATTACTAGTTATACAAATTTCAGCCCCAAACATTTATGACTACCTTAAAAAGGCACTATTAAAGTATAGCTTAAAATAACAAGTTTAACCCTTTATCACTCGTGAACTGTAATTATTTAAAATCATTGAATCACAATTTATAGCGTATACTTGTTAAAAAAAAGTACAATATTTTTTTTTTTCTAATGACCTTAGTCTCTGTGATTGGACGAGTCAACTGACTAAACCTCTTCAGTGGCGTAATGATCTAGGGGCGTCATTATTGTGTTATATTGGCCTGCTGATGACAGTCAGGGTTCAAATCTCGGTCAGGTATATTAAGGGAGGATTTATTAAATAGTTTCCTACACTACCTCCATGCAAATGCGGTTAGATTACTTTTAAAATATTGCATTCTTTATCCCAACCCCATTAGAGTAATTATTTTATACACGTATAACCTGAACATATAGTAAGACGAGGAGAAAATATAATCAATACACCAGACAAAGAGGCATACAGTCCAATTTTTATAAAAAAAACTTTAAAAAACACAAACTATTTTTGAGCAACTAAAGCTTACAAAATTTTAAATATTTGTTTAGTGTTATTTTATAAGTGTTGATAATATATATCAAAAGAGGTAGCTTCTTATCCAATTACTCGACGTATAAATACGTGAAATTCGATCTAGTATTTGTTTATTTGTCGGATAAGTTTTTTCTTATGATAATAGGACGGGAGTAGGACATTAAAAACATGTCCTTTCACATAATTCACGCTTGTAAGTTTTCAGACACATGCAAAATTAAATACTTAAATGAAATATAAAATAAAGTTTGTTGAATTTCCCATTTTATTATTGTATACCCTCGACAGTGGGAAAAGCGGTAAAAGAAATAGGGTTACATTAACTCTTAATCTCACTTTTATCAAAATTGCCTAATTAGTGTAAATATTCGATAGATAGACAGATGAATAGTAAAATGTGGATCAAAATAAATAAAAACCCGTTAGCTGGTGTGATATAATTTTTTGTAAAGAAAGTTTATATAAAAAAGTAGCAATAACAAAAATAAAAGAAGGAAAAAATTTAACATATGAGGTGACATCGTTTAGTCTATGATCCTTTGGATGAAAAAAAAGAAGTGGTCTAATGAAAAGATCTCTCCTTCCTTGACTATTAAAATAAACTTGGTGGTTCACAAAACGAGAGAAACGGATGAATGGAGGGGAATAATAAAATCTCTCTCTCTCTCTCTCCCTACTTTCTCTCATTGCGGCAACTGTCGCTCATGTTATTTTCATGAGTAGCTGTCGCTCGTGGCGAAATATAACACCTCCCTCCCCACCCACCCAACCAACACACGCACACGCACACAGCTTTTCCCTGCAATATTCTGAACGTCTGTCTGTCTGACTTTCATTTTGACGGTCGTTAAAAGCAATCGTTTCGCTAATCTGGTGATCCGTACTGTACTCTGGAATGTTCCCTTTTGGTCTTGGTTTTGGAACGTAGTCAACTATAGAAGATTTTCATCTCGACAAGAATTTATATTTTTATTATTCTAATTAATATTAGTAGTTTTTTTTAAAGATGTAAAATTAAAGGTGTGGCATATGTGAACACTGATAAAGCTTTCGAATGTTTGAAGACCCGTCACCCGTGTAATAAGTGCTTTAAGGTGGTCTACCTCAAGTCTAGAAGATTTTTGGTTCTTTTCAGTGTGATGTTTATATTATTAAATCTTACGTTCAACCCTAGGGTTACTACCGGAGTAATCTGAGGGATATGGGTTAGGTAGCATTGGCAGTTTAAGGTAAATGTATTATAATAATAGCGTGGAGGTGACCTGGCAATCTAGGTGTAAGGTGTCAGACTTCTATGCTGGGGGTCCGGGGTTCAATTCTTGGTCCCGGCACAGATGTATCTGATTACCAAACCCTTCCTTCACCTCTGAAAATACATCTTGTGAATGTGAGGCATTCCAGGCCTCCACCGTGGTTCGGATACCACGTTAAACTGTAGGTCCTCCATTTTCATCTCAAAATCACCCTACCATTACACATTAGTGTAAGTGCGTATAAACCGAACGGGTAGTAAGCAGCGGTAATAATAATAATAATAATAATAGAGTGGGGATGAAATGAGAAGACCAAAGTGATAGATCACACACCTTCATTACACCCAGCTAAGATTAGAGTATCGACCCCCTTTCCACTTTCATTAATCCACGAATCCAATATTAAAAAATAAATTATGACCTCGGCTTAGTCTATTTTTAAACTGTATGGGAGAAAGTTGCACATGTCGTCACGCCAAGTTTTTCATTAGAACCCGGAACTCATATGAAGGGAGTGCTTTCTTAAGGAAAAAATGTGTTTTCTTGTATTATTTAGTCCATTCTTTAAAATATATACCAGTACACTTATTGAAAATTTGTATGTTGCATTTTCCATATACATTATTATAAGTTTGTTTCTCCTTATAGCCGTCCCGGACTAAGACCGTTGACGCCCCAGGGAATTGCGACGCCCTGTTTGGGAGCCCCTGCCATGACCCATATATCTGTAGTGAACCAACGTGTCTTAAGAAATTAGACTAGCTTTGCTCATATTCTCTGTTGACGGGGAGTTCAAAGCTGAAAACCGGGCCGGGTCCATTGGTTGTGGTTTCTTAGGGGTATTTTTTTTTTATTGCGTTTTAATAAACTTTCAGTCCCTCAAGTGGCAACACTGACTAAATGTATCTCTCATCTTGTCAAGATTGTCTTTGACGAGGAGTTTGGGGTTAGAATATCAGCTAGGTATACTAAGGTGCTAAAGGATTATCCACTCTCTCTCCATTCAAATGCAGGTGGATTAAAAAAAATCACAATCCTAATCTTTACCTTAAATAGTGATTAAATTCATATATATATATATATATTATATATAGTATACATAGTATATATATTATATATAGTATACATTGTATATATATTATATATAGTATACATAGTATATATATTATATATATAGCATACATAGTATATATAATATATATATGGTATACATAGTATATATATTATATATATAGTATATATAGTGTATACATATATAGTGTGTGTGTGTATATATATAGTGTATGTATATATAGTGTATATATATTGTGTATAGCTTTGATGGCCACACGATCTAAGGCGTTACTCTCATGTTAGACTAGACTGCCGATTACAGGTAGATCGGTTCTCAAATCCATGTAGGGTGTATATACTTTTCTTTATAAATAGTTTTCCGTTATTTATCCACGCAAATGCGGGTACACTTCCTCAAAATTCAACCTTAATAATCTCAAACATTAACGTAATTAGTAAATATACATGTGTCCTGAACGGGTAGTAAGATACATTGCCCAAAGAGTATTTATTAAATTCAAATTGGTTTCGATGTTCTAAATTTCACTGTTGCATACATTGTAAAACAGAAAACCACTCAACGATGCAACGTTTGGTTCGAGCTGAATTTCTTAACTGGAGCCACGAGCTATCTCTGGAGTGAGACGGGCTCTTAAAATAGTACTCCATACCCCGTGGATAAAGAACAGTGGGCAACATATCGATGTGACGTTTAGAAATGGTCAAGGCTGCTCTCAATGGCTTGGCAAGTTCGTCATTAATCCAGTCCATATGGCAGCTGGAGAGGTAACCAACATAGAGATATATCAGTGTCACGTGTGGACACACGCGTAAGGTCCGGGGGTAAACACACACACACGGTTTGTCACGTAATCTGTGATGGAATGACATGGCATTTGTCATAGGACTAGTACTTGTGTGACAGCTGTGTTGTTACGTTTTGTTCCATAGCAAAGAGAGAGAGAAAAATAATATATTTTTATATTTTAAGCTTGCTAAATAAAAGTTATATTAAATAGCAAAGCAACCATAGATTTTAAGTAAAGCTATAACCTTAATTAGCAATTAGAATATCTTGGCTAGTAATCCCTCTTGATATGAGCATTCTTACAGCGGTTTTCGTACTATTGTTATTATTATTATTATTATTAGTAGTAGTAGTAGTAGTAGTAGTAGTAGTACCACGTCTTACTACCCGTTCGGGTTATACACTCTTACGCTCATGTGTAATGGTAGGGTGATTGTGAAATCAAATGGAGGACCTACAGTTTAACGTGGAATCCGAACCACGTTGGAGGCCTTGCATTCCACACATTCACAAATTGTGATTAATACACGTCCTGTTAGAGGTGAAGGAAGGGTTTGGTGATCAGATAATTCTGTGCCAGTACCGGGGATTGAACCCTGGAACTCCAGCACAAAAGTCCGACACCCTACCCTTAGACCAGTACTATTGTTAGCATAAGGACCTCCAGAGTTGAAAGTGGCTGCGTTATCTGATAGCTCATCATCTTATTTTTTTAGCACCACTTCTTATTACTTATCAGGCTATACAAATATTTACTAATTATTCTACTGAGTTAGGGCTGAGGAAGTCTGAATTTAAAGAAAGTGTAATTGCACTTTTATGGAGGGAGAGTGGAAAACCAATTAGGAAAACCACCCCAAGTACACGTGACCAGGATTCAAACCCCGATCTCCCTTGTCATTGACAGTATAATCCAACACGAGAGTGAAGCCATGCGGCTACTGAACAGGTGTGTTCTTAATTGATATTTCATAATAGGTTTCCGCGCGTCTATCACAAACTGACTTAAAAATATGAGTGAAGCCCTGGGTACAACTCCTAAATAGCTCAGCGGTAATAGTATGGGCGTACTAAGCCAAATGTCTCGGGTTTATTTCCTGTTTCAACCTGTCATTTTTAAATTTAAAGGTAATGCATATAATGTACTTTCCCATTTGACGTTTAAGTCACGAGTTGGTTAACTTGATAGTTAAATTCTGTACTCTTGATCATGCGGACAGAGATAATCAGTCTTGTCTGATTTGACAGTAGGGACATTGGCGTTCAAATCCTTGTAGGTATACTAAAGAGGTTTCTTTTAAATGTATTTCCATTATACTTTCACACAAACTAAGGTAAACGTCCTCTAAATTGTACTTCCATCATTCCTTTCACAGTAGTGTATTACGTATGTTTCTATCCCGGACAGGCACAGTCCTATTTTCATAACAAAGACATTTTAAAAAAAACTTTTTCTTTGTGGTCAGCATTGATCCCATTTACTATATTATTAATGATATATATATATATATATAT
>CABFOV010000040.1:175337-229921 GCA_902141375.1 Timema poppense | reverse complement strand
AAGTGACAGCTGTCGATCACATGACTTGACGTAGGAATTTGTGAAATTAGATCTTGCAATTAGTATAATTTAAGTTTCCTCGTCTGAAAATTAGACTGGTGTAAAACATAAAGCACCGGGTGTAAATATAGTTGTGTTCATAATTTACTTAAAAATTAACTTATAAACACAAGAACTTGAAACGTGTATGATTGTGCTATGGAAAGTCACCATTTTGCGCATGCGTGGTCATATTTAATGCTAGTAGTAGCTTACAGCTGTGTTGAGGAAGCCACGACTAAGCTTGTTCTCTTTATTCACTGTACATAATTATAGAAAAATAGATTATATTCACATTTTCTATTCCTTACCTCGCACTACAGTGTTACCCACCACGCCTTTCTGTCTTTTCTTCGCTTTATAGAAGGCCTGTTCAAATGGCGGCCAACGGCCCTCAGCAACATATTTTGCAGCCCATGACGCATTATAAAAGTTTAAAACCCATTATATAACTTCATCCGGGAGTTACTTAAACATGATCAGAATTAAATTATGTACAATTTATTATGTGTTTTATTTGCTGTATTGTGATATAAAGCAATTATTATAAAACTTTTAAAGTAATATTTTAGCTTGCTAAAAATAAATGTTGGTACTGTATAAGTCTAATTTTCATATGTGCGGCCCCGTACACTGTCTAGGAATATAAAATGAGACCCTTAGCTAACTTCAAGTTGGACAACCCTGCTCTAGAGTGTCATGTCTTACCTCAAACCAATACCACATTTAATTGAATCGGGGTCATCTACACTTTATCTAGGGATACTAACCTCGCTAATCAGTCGCTGGTAGACCACGTGTATAGGGTTCCATGGTTAGATTCTGGATAGTACTTACGAATAAATATACAAATTGTAAATGTTTTTGTTCTTATCTCATGCTCCGGGTCTTACTATTCATCAAAAGAGCACTAATAAATTAGGAACTTTACCCTAGGTTGCGGAATGTAAGAGTCGGCAAGATTAAGGAAACAAAATATCAGTTCACCTTTATGAGTGCTCAAACCAGAACCTCCGTGTCACAAACATTCAAAACAATATTTTATTAACACCTTGGTTCGCATTTCCACGTGTACAGGTTTTCAGATTCATCTTGTTATTCAAGTAGTACATTTCTAGAAGCTTGTGATGGGCGTGTAGAATTGAGCGTACTATATTGGTGCACTTAGTTTTTGAGTCAAGTCTTGATATATTATGGGAGCTTAAAGTCCACAGTAATTATGGTAATAGCCTACTTTGGTAGCCACATATTCAAAGGTCTCACTCTCATGTTGGACTAGACTGCCAATGATAAAAAGATCAGGGCTCCAATTCAAGTTAGGTGTTTTTTTACAAAATTGTTTTCCACTCTTCTTACACACAAATGAGAGTACGCTTCCTTTTTTTTTAAATTAGCCTTTCTCGTTTTTTATTTACTAGCGTAATAAGTACATATGCGTATAACCTGAACAGTTAGCAAAACACGGTGCTAGAATAAAAGTTAAGGCAGTAAATTTAAAAACTTCCTTCTTGAAAATAGAAATATTTATAATTATTATTATTATTAGCACCGCGTCTTACTGCCCGTTCGGGTTATACGCACTTACGCTAATGTGCAATGGTAGGGTGATTGTGAGATAAAATGGAGGACCTACAGTTTAACGTGGAATCCGAACCACGGTGGAGGCCTGGCTTTCCTCACATGCACAAGATGTCTTGTCAGAGGTGAAGGAAGGGTTTGGTAATCAGAAAAATATTTGCCGGAACCGAGGATCGAACCCCGGCCGCCAGCATAGAAGTCTGACACCTTACCCCTAGACCGCCAGGTCACCCAAATATTTATAAGAAAGCTTATGCTGATCTGCTTGATACAAATTTGGAGAAGTTTGTTTTGCGACGAGTGGTATTTACTAGCGGCAGAAATTTGATCAATAGGTTTTGCATCCAGACACTACCATGTCCCTTACATAATGGGGGCTAAGTTTTGTAGACAGGGTTAGTTTGGATCAGGGATGACCACACTTTTTAAACCAAAAGTACCCTTGCACCAAAAAAATTACTGAATCACTCATATATATTTTTTTACCAATATTATGGACATTAAATAACGACAGTTAAATTTTACAAGCTCAAAATTATAGAACAAAAGAAAAACTTCACATGAACTTCTGCTGACACATTCACAGACAAGCAGGCGGCATTATGAAAACTAAATTTTTTGTTTGCAGGGGTCATGAAACGTCGATATTGATCAAAATCTCAAGTTCGAGTTTTTTTAACAATCAAAATACTTTCTTTCCTAGATGTCGAGATAAAGTAAAATCACACATAAAAAATCATGACATAATGTAAATTTATTAATATTTTATATTCCTTTAAAATGTTAAGTGCCTTTTATTTTAGTAAGGACTAAACACAAAACACATCAAATGGGTCGTTATTCGTCTTACATATTTTAGAACGATACATAAATTTTAAAGCACAGGCCCTACTTGATTATTTTTTTACATCCATGTTACATTTTATTCAAAGTTTCCTTCTCTAGAATTCCAAGTTAATAGTCGGTAAGTAGAAAATCAGAGGCAACGAGCATCGTGTTTAACGACTGATTAAGTTTCATGGAATGCTCAAGGTGATTACGTTTCAAGACGCTGCCAACTTCTTGTGACACTTTCATTTAACGTTTTACAGCCTTCATTGGTCACGAACGAATGATCTTCAGAATTTTATGTTGCTAAACATTTGATAGTTGTGCTTCAAATGGGTAGTCTTTGAGTTAAATTTTGTTAAGGATCGCTTAACATGAGACATAATTTTTTAAACGGAAAGAACAAATGACGCATGTTTTTAAATGTAGTGGTTTTATTTGAACAAACACTCATCTGTGGGAAGACGGACTAATTAAATTTAAAGTTCATAAAGTCTGGTTTTCCTGCGACGGAAGAGGCTTAGTGTTTGAAACCATGCTGAATGTAGTAAAGATGCTTTATCCTGAATGTCTTCTCACCCTTTTCATGCAAGTGCAGGTACATTTAGGTACCCTAATATGTATCTTACTTCCATCCTTTTCTATTGAAATGGTTAAATATAGATATACCTAATGAGTAGTCATATGCGATGGTAAACATTATATATATATAGGTTCAAACTCGTTTAAAAATAAACGCAAATTTAGATCGAGTATATGTCTCAAACTGCTTGCAATTGGCTGCCTTTGACGTAGAGGTTGGCGTTCGAATCTTTCGACCATCTGCATGTGGGGTAATACTAAGTATGTGCTATTTTAAATAAGTGTTCTGTCCTCTCCTCCCACTTATACGAGTGCATTTCCTATTATCTGACCTTATCATCCCTTAAAATTACTATTTTATCAAACGTACACATTTAAAAACAGACAGATTGTTATTTATAGTGTGCATTACATATAAACACGTATATAAATAATCAATTACTATTTTAGCTTGCTTAGACATATAATCACAATGATAAATTTTTCATTTATCATGTTAAGAAAAAGTATTGTGATCGCCAGATAATTGATCTCGAGTTTATGATAAAATGTTACATTTTATGTGAACACGAACCCCAAAATAGTGGATCTTAAAATTTTGTCTCACTGTCTGTCCGCCAGTCTGTCCCTCGCCACGGATCCAAAACGCTTTAATGGATTTTGTTCAAAATTTATATTTAGATATTATAGTGCCTAACCCCATTTTTTTTAACCATAGACCTTCAATTTAAGGTTGTTTACTAATGGGGGATTTCTTTTAAATTACATTTTTTTTTAAATGGCTATAGCAATTTGGTTTAAAATAGGTATCTTAGGATTGTTTAATATGACATAAACCCTGTATATTTTTGTTTCGGGTAGAAAATCAACAAAGGGTCCTTTACCAAGAAGTGCTTTTAAAAACTCAAATTATTTTGAAAATTGTATAACGACTTTGAAGATTTGAATTTTGAGAAATATTTTTTAATAATTTGGCTTAAAGTTTAAATATAAAGTTTGATTATTGTGTTTGACAAGATGATATGTTTGTTTTATGAATACAACTTACCTAAGGGTAATTTACTGAGAAACTATTTTTGAACATTTTTTTTGAAGCTATAATACTCAATATGAAAAAGTTTGTGTGATTAGTCGTATCATTTATCTAAGAAAGTATGTTTTCTTTTCAGGGCTTTGTGAAATTATTTAATGATAAAACCGAAATAAATAATATGTTTATTGAAACAAATATCTAAATTATAAGTCTACCAATACTTAGAGCTTAGTTTATTCAATGGACTGTATTTGATACCCACTAAAATATATAAAATTATGTCTTTAAAAATTAGCTCTGTCCTTTTCACGTCGTATTGTTAGAATATAAAATATTGTTTGGCAGTATTTTGTGTTTGTTCTTTTCACGGCGTAGCTTAGGGACTTTCCCCATAACAGCTGCAGTGGTGTGGGTGAACGCAGTCCTTGGTCTCATTTGCATGGCATATATCTTTCCTGTAACCCCCCCTAACTTCCCTCACACTTACCAGTCTTCCAGCACCGTGGCAATATACTCACACATACGACCCCTCAACCAACCACATATGCACATACACACATACAAGAGCAAATTTTAGTATCGCTCCAGTTAGAGTTTTCTATTGTTAATATAAGACCCAATGGGAACTTTACTAGAAGGCATAAATGTTGAATTTGGGTAGTTCCCCCACATGTATACTCTTCTCCTCCAACCAAACACCCCCACACTCTCCTTAGCGTGTAAAATTTCATACGTGTATGGGAATAAACATGAAACATACACAAAATTCTAAGTAAAGGTTTGAGAAAAAATATTAATATTTTGCAAATCGTAACTAACAATTTTCCTTGCTATGCGTGCTTTCAGGAAAAATATGATGAAAATATTTAAATAAACTTCGTATATTTTTCTATGCTTGGCGATGAAATAATAGTAAAAAAATAAAATACCTAAAATATTTAATTAATCAGTTTTGTGGAACTATCAACTCTAAGGATTTTTATGGTTAACTATAAATATATAATAGATATTATAACTACGTTATTTATAATATAGCTAGCTATAAGTGAGATTATTTTTGGTAATTTTTATAAAGCAGAACAAGGTTTATTTAAATTATGCTAATGCACACAAATTTTTATACTTCATTTACATATCAAGATTTAACCAAATCGTGATAAGATTAACCTATTTCATGCCGGATACAAAGAGGGTGTCTTTTCCCCACTCTTCCTCTACGCGGATGTAGGTACATTTTCTCTAAACTTTACCTTCCTCATCCCACTTAATTATTATAAATATGTCCTACTACCCTGGGCACATGTTCTAAGGCGCTACTCTCGCAATAAACTAGACTTACGATGACAGCGAGAATGGGGATCGAATTGTAATAATACGGATTGTTCGCCCCACGTTGGGCGCCAATTGGAATAATCCATATTATTACAATTGCGTGGGGCGATTGATCACTTATTATTATAATCGACGCCCAAAGAGTGGCGAATAATCCGTATTATTACAGAATCCCGGTCGAGTGTACTCAGTTTTTTCTTTAATGATTTTCCGCAAATGTGGGTACACTCTTTCTATATGCTTCCTTCCTCAGCCCTAAATAATTAACGTAATTAGTACATATGCGTGCAACCTGAACAGGTAGTATTACGCTGTTCTAAAAAAAAATATCGTAAATATGTGGATAGCCCAGTTGAGTAGTAAAATATGATACACTCACACAACATGCTCAACAAACTAACAATGTCTCATTTTTATTTATTTTTTTGAATATTTTTAAAGTGGGGATGTAGGGAACGTGAGAAAATGTCAATGTTTTCACAGTTTTTATAACATTAATTTTTTGAACAAAATAACTAAAATATTTATCTGGTAGGAACATAAAGAGTATAATTTTTTTCCATTGTGATAGCAACAGTTGTTGAATATCTGTCATGAGCATAGAGGCATTATATGAGTTGTTTTCAAATGAAGAGAAAAAATTGTCATAAAGTTCCAGGAAACCCTCAACAGATATTCAATAATTGTTGATGTTACCATTTGAAAAAAATCAATCTCTATGTTTCTACTGGAGTAATATTTTATTTTATTTGTCTATAAATATATTTTACTATAAAAACCGCTAAAATACTGCTTTTTTCTAGCGTTCCCTGCACTCACACCTTAAATAGACGAAACTTAGCTGTTTCAAATTGTGACCCTTCGTACTTTAAAAATACAAATGGGACAACTGTATGAACTGATGACTAATCTCTACTCAACGTGAAATATTCCCTTGTGAATTTCACCTCATGTGTCAGAATTAGAGCAAGAGTTTTGGAAGGATGGAAATGGGTGTTTAGGGGGGCGAGCAATAGGAGAAGACCTTGAATGACCCATCAATTGAAGGGTGGTCAGGGAAATGCCCCTTGTAAACAACCTTACAATGAGTGTGTAATGAAGGGATTAAGGGTGCATTGATGAGAGGGAACGAAATCCTCAAATCCCCACCCCTATCACCCTCATAAACCTCCCTACCCCCCTAAAACTAGAGCCTGAGTCATGCAAAGTGCTAGGGTCTACACTTCAAGGTCACACGCCTGCCAAAGAAATTCGACAGATGTTCGGGTGAATTGGATGTAATGGTGAAACGCAACTTACTACGATATAATTATGTTGGTGCATAAACTGTTGAAGAGCAAAGATTCAATATAGTTCTACGATTTGAAGTAGAATTTCAGAAAGGAACGGTTCAGTTTCGATAGTTCACTCATAAAAAGTAATTTAAACCGGTTACCAATCATTATATTGTTATAGATCAACCAGTTACTGTATTGCATGAAGTTCCACTAGTAACTATATTGAGGTAGTTTCACCAGTTATTTAGTTCTGAAAATTACTGTAATTATCTAGTTTCAACATTTATTGTATTCAAGATGAAAATACTGTATTTACTATTTGAAAGTTGTTACAAAATGCTTCATTGTATTGAAAATGCTAATTTCAAGCCAGCTCAAGTCTCACATTTTGATATGACGTCAACTTTAAGTATTTTTCTTCAATTCTTTTATATTATTCAATTCCTATTTAATGACTTCAACTGTGTTTATAAGGGATATCAAGTTACTATAGTTTTGGTTTTTATTGCCCTATTATTACTCAAAGATGATGGATGATATATTGAACTTAATAAATTTACTTGGAAAAAACCAACACGGTTTGTGATAAAAAAAAAATGTTCACGTGATGTAGTTTCATAATAAAAGGTATCTATCATGAGCTATACTTTACAATGAAGGTAATTTTTAATTATTGCGTCCATCAATTTAAATAAAATATTTTATAAAATAGAGACATATCTTGTAATATGAATAATTTAAATAGGAATATAATTCAAAAGCTAAATATTTTTTACTATTTTATTATCTCTAAAACTATTTAAAACTTTAAAATATCACAATATATTTGAAGTGTCCATTTTAACCATTTCCATAGAATAACTTTTTTTTTTAAGTGAATATATGAATATAATGAAATCAAATACCTAATATATATATATATATATATATATATATAATTTTATATTATTTGAGCGTGAACTTTATTAACAGAATGAGGATATAAGCTTACGATTAATAAGTTAACGAGATTTAGAACAGACATAACACCCAGCCTACTGTTGTTAACTTATCACTGTGAAAGAAGAAACCCTATTTTGCCATTGATAAATTGTCCGATCTTGCTGGTAATCGAACCCGCAGACATGCTACCGACTAAGCTTAGATTTCTGACAGTAGTATCTTAAATTACAGAATTTACATACGTGTTCTAATGGTAAACTATTTTCTAACTCTCATAATATATGCTGTTTTGTATAAACGTTTACAGTAAGTAACATTTTAAGTACCGTATGTGAATCAAAATTGACTAATTGTCAAATATTATATTGTAAGAATTATTTTAATACTAATTGTTTATTGTTATTTTCTTATTTTTCACTCTCTTGTTAGGTTTTGAGACACAATTTTGGCTTATAATTTTCATATGGATAACTTAAGGATCCATCATTGCGATAATAACTTTAGAGTATGAGTATAACATGAACAGGTAGTAAGTATGACGTGGTCCATAAAATAATAAAAAAATTAACTGGACAGTAGATTTTGATAATTTGTCAAATGTATTGTAAAAACTAAAAAAATTATCTTAAATAATTTTGTAAAAATTAAAACCAAAATTTACAAGATTTAGATTTTTAAATTATATATATTTATTATAATTTGATTAAATCAATTCTTTTTTATATAAATACTACTAATGTGTTTATAAGCGGATTGTTAGATTCTGAAAATTAAACATATTAAGGCTCTCAGTCATGAAATTGGCCATTGCTCATTTTAATTAAAAAATATATATTTATGACATCACGTGCTACTTACTACCCATCCAGGCTGAATTAATTTATACTACGCTGATGGTATAGGTATAAGTAAGATAAAAATTTATAGAAATTTAATCATATTTGCGTGGAGGGAGAGTGAGAAACCACTTAACAAAATAAAACACCCTCATTACACCCCAGTTGGGATTCAAACTTTGACTTCCTCGTCGTTGGTAAATCAGATTATATGAACCTGACACACAGTCCACATGCCCACCGATGAGGTTTAAAACAAGTATGTTCTTTATTTTACTGTGAGCTGAATTTTTCGAAACAAATATATTACTCCACACAAACTATAGATTTCCACGCTTTTCGAGCATATTTGTAGTTTTTACGTAAAAATATAGTCTAATATAATATTTAAAAACATAAATATGTAATTGGGTCTCAAAGGTAGTCCGTTCAGCCTCATAGACAAAGTTGATCACCGGATAACCAAATACCCAAATGGTTCGTTCCTACCGTCACGGTACATTTACAAATTAAAGCCAGTCGTTACATTGGTTCGAAATGAGCGGGGTCCCAATTTTACAATATTGATTTATTAATATTTGATGTGATACTTGGGGTTGTGTGAGACATGTCCTTTGGGAGGACAAAAAAAATAGGGTGGTGGATGGATTGTGGCTTTGTTACGGCGGTGTCATATTGCGTGGCGGACACACTAAATAAAGCAGTCTAAAAACCATACACGTGGAGGGAGTCCAGGAAAATGGGAGGGGGGCTTTAGACAACATTTTGCCCCCCCTTTAAAAAATAAACAAGAGCACAAAGCTTTAATGTATGACGAAATCTCATTCTAATTTTTTTTTTTCCTTCCCCATCTCTCTCTTTATCCTTCCGCCTCTCCGTTCTTCCCATATCACCATACCCTACCTTTATTATAGGTAGTTTTAACAGCGAATATATTCGTTGAGGATGGGTTGTCAATCTGTGTTCTGTTCATTGAATGAAGATACAATGTATAGAGAAAACATGCAACACAAAGTTGTGCTATATAAAACATTTCCATCCTGTTTAACAGTAAAGGTGTATTTAAAAAAATACTATTCACCCTTGATTTTTCTTTTTTGATATGTATTTTTAAACTACTGCACTCTTTTTTTCCTTGCTGCTTCTTTGTGTCCAGCTACTCGTACCTACTATCTGCATCAATGTATTAATTAGGTAAGAATGGGGAAGATATAATTTAGAGAAAATGTAGCCGTATTTATAAAGAGGGAAAACAGGTAAACATATAGAAGAGAAACACCCCAATATGCCCTGCTCTGATTTTAACCCCGAACTAAGTGTCAGGAGCAAAACAGACCAGTTGATCTTGATGCTTTGTGTATATTCATACTTGCATGGGGATATTTACTACATAGTATCGTCGAAGAGCTGATGAGTTAATCTTTCAAACGCCTACATTTCGTGACTCTACTACAGTGGTTCTCAATAGGCGGCCAGATGTGGCTCACGAAGGATTTTAGTCACTTCTTCCTGAGTCATTTGTAGTGCCCCTTTTTTTGTAGACTTAATGCAGCACCGGAGAATATAGCTCGTCACCTATCGCAAATTTACACGGCGTTACTCGAGAAAGCACTGTTCTAACCTTTATATTGATACACCTTTGGTTATAAGATAGCTATCATTTCGTGTGGCGCAAATTCATAATATTACAAATTGTTAAACTAAATGACTGATGGAAGTTATCTGAATCCTTTTGAAAGATTACACATTTTTGCCCATATAAAGAATATAATCAAAGTTTAATTTAAATATTTGACACCCGCTTTGGTGGCTGAATGGTCTAAAGCGTCACTCTCGTGTTAGACTGGCCTTTTGATGATGCGGAGATCGGAGATAAAATCTCAGTCGGGTCTATTGAGGAAGATTTTTCTTAAATGGCTTCCCACTCTCCTTACAAACAAATGTGGATATATGAGCTTTAAGATGCTTCCTTCCTTATCCCCCTACCCCATTATAGTACTTATCATAAAATCCGTAGAGCCTGAACAGATAGTAAGTCACCAAATAAAATATAATATAATTGACATTGTTGTTTTTTGTCTCACCCTCTAACTACTCGTTTCGATTGTATGCATATGTACTCATTATGCTGATGTGTAAATAGGATGTGTTAGATGGAATTTAGAGTAGGTTTACCCACATTTTATAATTGTATGGCCTTCCTTGGTGGCGTAGATAGATAACGCGATAATTTCTTGTTGAGCTAGACTCCTGATTACGGGAATATTGAGGTTAAAATATCATTCGGATGAACTGGGGATGGTTTTTCATTCTTCCTCCATGAAAATGTGGGTTCACTTCCTGTGAATTCAAATTTTCCAATTTATAACCCATTAGGGTAAAAGGTACATAAGCGTATAACCCGAACGGGTAATAAAATGTGTTGCTAAGTATTATTATTATTAGTAGTAGTATTACTATACTATGTTCCGGGGAGTGTTATTTACTTAATCTTACCACCTCTCTTGGGTGACAATATTATAAGGTTTATGTGGATTTGATTTATTATTATATTAAAATTTGGCACGTATTAAATTTGTTATTAATTTATTATTTATATATCTAAGGGCTTGATAAAATCATATAAATACATACAATTTACTTGGAAAAAGAGACTGAAACCGTTTAGGAAAAACCCTTCTTCAGTAAGTCCTGTCGGGATCTGAGCCACCTATCTTCAGTCATCATTAGTTCAGTATATCGCGAAAGTAATGCTTTAGACCAGTGGTCCGCAACCCTTGGATTGTGGCCCCTATTTTGAGTAACGAGCACTAAAGGAATAACTTAAAATATTTATATGGATGAAAAATAGGATAAGTAAAATCCGTGTTAGGTAAATTGCAACCTTTGTAATCTTGTAAGAAAATATTGTGTGTAAGAAAATGAATTTGGTTGAATACATTTGACGGGCTTAGAAACATTTATGTTTAGGGCATTGGGATACCCATTTGTAGTTATCTAATCTCTGTTCAGAAGATTACTGGTGCTTAAAGCTAAAATCTCCTATACCCATCTTATGTTCTTTAATTAATCAGTATAAATCAAGAATAATTCAAGTATGAAGTAAAACGCGTCAACACCATCGCCTCTTACATCCCGTGAAAAAAAAAAAAGTTATACACGTTTTGATGAGGCTGAGGTGATATTGCACTAATATTCATTATACACACATGACCTGTGGTGACCAACAAGGGCGTTGAGTGTAAGCTCTCTCACTGATCCTTATCGACTATCTTTGAGAGAATTGAAGTATAATCTCAGACTAAACAGATTACAGCGAAAGTTTCAGGGTTTGCTATCAGTGAAATCTTAGACGTGTGTGAAAATTCTCTTTTCATAAAAACGTCATGTAAAAACTATAGTTATAATATTAAAAGGATGTAGGTTGTACTTTATTAAGTGAAACCCCTTTATATTGGTAGAGGTCTATCCCATTTTCTGATTGGTTCAGAGATAATCATAACAGGTCAAAAGTGCTTTAATATTACCTTGTGGGTCTACTATCTGGATTCTACAAGGGCTGTGAGAATGGATGGTATAACGCATACTTGTTACAGAGGTTGGGGATCACTTCCAGCTTGGTTCACTAGGGTATATTTATTGTTATCCCATATTTTCTCCAAACTAATGCACTTATAGTAAAAGTTCACACACCATCTTACTCTTGTTCTTTTATGCCACTACTTTAAATCGGTGAGAGTAAATAGAATCAGCGTGCACAGTAAAAATACAAACTATGGTGCAACTTTTTCTTTGAAGCGATTGTCCGTTTTCATTTGGCGTGTAAATTCAGAGCCATGGGAACAAAAGGTTATCTTAAATAATTTTTATGGTTTTGCAATTTTCTTTTATGGAAACGATTTGTTGGAGAATAGAAGCATGTTTATTAAGTTATTATTTTTATATACACACCTCCTATGTGATTTAAAAAGTGATCAAATATCGATAACATCGATAATTTTCAATAGAAAACTGCAGGATTCATAACAAAATATAAGAAAATATACCAATTAAAAAACATTGATATATTATCTTAGAAGGGGTGTTAAAATATTAACATAAAAAAAACACTCTTTCTCGATATTTCCAAACGCATGATTTTTCAGCAAGATCTGTCCCTTAGCTATAGCCATCTACGGTTTCCGTGATCCATCTGTTCTTGTTGGCGCGGAAGGATACTTTGGTTGGTAGTGAAGCCATGCTACGCCTATCATCGTCCCACCCACCATCCCACAAAATAGGTTTTAAACTTGCACTAGACAAGGCCAAGGGTCTTAAAATTGCTTCCCCTTTTAAATTGATTTTTTTTTAGGTTGGTTAGTAATTTAATCACCCTTTAATAGATAGTCCTAAAACTAGTAGAGAAATAAAATAAAACGTTCTTATAGAATATAATGAAAAGAGTAAATAATATATTTTTAGATTTTTTTTATTTCACGCTATATCGCAAAGAGCTATTGTATCAAAAACAAAACAAAAAATAGGTTCACACTCAGTATTATTTATTTACTTTTCCCAGACGTGAAAGTTGTACGGATCCGCGGTGGACATCTGTCCAAACGTATAGTAAATAAATAACATATTTATATAAAAATGTGTTTATATTATAAATAAAATAGCCAATACAAGCGTTACTGCCTCAGCTGTGAAACATGAGCTAATCCCCTCGAGAAATATTAATGTGACGTCACTAAATAATTTACAGTTGTCCTATCCTATAGGTGAACGTATGTTTTCTGTGAAAATATTATCTAGTCACGCTCAAATAACTTTTCACTGTAATTAGTCATGATTTTTACTGTAGTAATGGTTATCTCTTGATATGTCACTAGTTTCTACACCTCCGCTCAGTTGGTAGTTAGTATGCATTCTGAGCTAAAGGTCCCGGTTCAATCCCCGGCATGGTTGAAATATTTACCACTTGTGAAATATGGTTTTCCCCATATCACAATGATAAATTAATGTCTAGGGGACTGGAAGTTGGGTCTATTCTAAATTTAAGTTTGTTTATAATCAGTGTGCTGCTATATTAAGTCTGCTCTGAAAATACATGTTAAATATCTCATGCTTATATATATATATATATATATTTATGTGTGTGTGTATATATATATGTATATATATGTGTATATATGTATATATATGTATATATGTATATATATGTTAAGGGTTAAGGGTTAGTAAGTTGCACGCAACACTATTGTTATATATAACAATAGTGTTGCGTGCAACTTACTAACCCTTAAAAATATACGCATATCTACATTAATATAATTGGAATGAGGAAGGTTGAGTTATATATAAATATATCCAAATTTGATAGCATAAATAATGGGAAACCGTTTAGAAAAAAAACTGGCCAGGATCAGAACCCCAACACATTAGTAATAAGAAATATCTATTAGGCAAGACTGATTTGGTTGTCCACGTGCTGACCTATGCAATCTATATAGATGTTAAAATCTAATTTACAAACTTTAATATTAGTGTATCAAAAGTAAACTATTAATCTTAAAGCGCTTTCAAAACATTGTTTGGGCAGTTAACTCTTGTTTTAAGAATTCGGTCCTAGTCTTATATTTATTTATTTGAGTTATTTAACGTTTACTTTCTGAACCGTTTGATTATATCAGCACACGAGAATTTCTATTAAGGAGAGCGAAAGGGCCCACCAATTTTTCTGATAAAGGTATTTACATAGAATTTCCAAGGATTTTTTTACATACCACAATTTAAATAGGTCTAACGGCCTTACTTCCCCTCCGAAGGATATTGTGCTATGGATTTTTATCGCCCAAGAAAAATCCGTCGACCCCAGTTGTGTTTGAACCCACAAACATCGGGACCTGTTTACTTATTCTTAATTGATGTACTTAATATGAGTGAAGAGAGATTACTCATTCTATTAGAAAAACGATTCTTGTAGAATTTATATTATTATTATTAGTATTATTACTACTAGTATAACCACGTCTTACTACGCATTCGGGTTGTACGTACTTAAGCTAATGTGTAATGGTAGGGTGCATTCACCAGCTGTGATTAATACACGTCTTGTCAGAGGATAAGGAAGGGTCTGGAAATCAGATAAATTCCCGCCAGGATCGAGGATTGAACCCTGGACCACCAGGTCATCGATAATTCTGGTTGAAAAATTAAATTTAAATATCTTATATCAATAAAGTAGAAATAAGAAAATATTGTTGTAACGGTTTCAATAAAGATCAATCAACGCACATAATATTTACCACTGATATCGGAAAGATAGTAAAGACCTTAGTCATGGACGAAAACATTTTGAGATTGAGATTGAGAGGCTGAGGGAGTCTCTGACTCGATTTCCGAATGAAATTTATTTTAGTCGTCAATGTGGAGCGATAAGAATAATTCAGAATTCCCACTTAAGTGATAATCGAAAACCAAGTATCCACATTTACTAATATGACTTTAAAGCAAGAGCCCTAGAAACGATAGCAATATATTTAAATTAAACTATGCTAAAGCAGAATTATTGATATAAAGTTTAAATGAACTTAAACTTATTTTTCAAACTTTATTAGTTAGAAAGGAAAATAAAAATGTTCCCAATGGAAAAGGTGTATTCTAAGCAAATTCGTTTGGAAAAGAATTCTCTCTCGTACCTAGATAGTTAAATGTTATTACAAAGAAGAGTTCTTGTTTTAAATTATGGTAATATAAGGGATTAAGCTTTTCTACATTTAGAAAATGAATTTTCTAAAAAAAAATTTTGAGTTTCTCAGTTTAATAGCAGATTTTTTCTTATACTTTTGTAAAATCTTAATATTATTAGATTTTGTGAAAAAAACATTAAATTTGATTGATTTTTAACAGAAAAACTATATTATTTTAGGTTAAAAACCCTACAGTTGTTCGATCGTTTAAGATTTAAAAAATACACGGCAATTTTCTTTTTAGAGATTATTACAGTGTTTCCTTTATAGCAAAAGAGTTTTATTGACTATAAAAGAAAGGTATTTAACTTTGAAGCTGTTTTACTTATTTCAGTTTTTAAATTTATATTCTATTGTGATCTCAGGCTAAGAGTTGGTATTCTTTTAATTCCAATTCTTTCCTGACATATTTATAAGAAGATAAATTTGTTACTAACGTATTTCCCAGGCTATTGAATGTGTCGAGATTTTTCAAGAAACTATTTTAGGGAAATTTAGAAATAATTTAGGAAAAAATACCTTCAATATATCTGACCATGATTCAAATCCCGATCTCTCAGTAATCGGCAATTCAGTACAACACATGAGAGACGCATTAGACGATGCAACCACCGCTATTAGATATTAATGGCTTATGGATCATGGTAGGATTGAAATTAAATATTTCATAACTTTCTTGGATTAAAAAAAATCAAAGACAACTTTTTTAACTAAACAGCCCTTGTTGCACTCGGCAGAGGTTTGAACTCAAACCTTCCTGTAAACATCAATATAATAAAATGAGAATATAAAATTGTGTACCACTCAACCACTTGTACAGTTGTATGCCTTATTATAGTTTGATTGTTTTCGCAAATAATATATAATAATTAGAAAATAAAAGTAGTTTGAATAGTTTGTATTAAATCAAATTTCTGTAAACAGTTCTAGCTCAAAAAAATACTTTAACAACTTTGTTATGGACCATACAACTTATTTAATAATTCTAAATCTAGTTTAGTTATTAAAGAATTAACTTCTAAAATACAAATAAAAAGAAGCAATAACATAAAACTTCTCCACCAGAATTCGTGGTCATCGCATGGCGTCGGGTCGCTGGGGCGCGTCGCGCGCGTCTCCGCCGATGATCCTGCGTGCTCCTGTGGTCCGGAGGAGAAGTAACGGGGAGGGGGAGGATTGTATTTGGAACTTGCATGGTGGGGCTACAAGGCCCTTTCTCTTCTCAGTCAAATAGCGCCGTGCCGAGAGGTTCCCGCAGTCGCGTGACACTCGCTGTTTGCGTCACACGCGCACGCTAGTTCCATTTGACTCCTTCCTCCTGGTTCATAAGTAATATTGGGCCACGATGTTTTATTTCTTAGCTCGCCTGGTGATAACACCTTTTGAAACATTTGATTAATAATTAATATATTAGTTTGAGAGTGTTTTTATGAACTAAGGAAACCATTACGTTCTTCTGACCACTGTTGTTTGTAGTTGTGTGCATGTGTTATTCAATAATATCTCTTTATATCTGACTTAATTCCCGCATTTGACTCACATATGAGGAAAGGATTTGGTTAGTAGCCAAATCAAAAATAACATTTGACTCCAAACAATTTAACTGTCGAAAAATCTGTTATAAATATTAATGAAGAACTGTCTAATCTTAGCCTAGGCTCTTCGAAGGACAAGAAATAACTTTAAGGTCAGTTAAATACATTATTTTTTCAACTACGAATGCTCTTATATTTTTTAAATATATAAACTAAATACATGTATAAACAATATATCAATCTGTTTTGTATCTCATAAATACTTCATCCCTTTCTCTCTATCTCTCTTAAAACTACCATTCAAGTGTGCAATTATCTGTATACAAACAATTATTTTAGGTAACAATTTTTGCTATCATTTGAACAAATAAATCGGTATGATATAAATTAACGGATCATGTGTAGTTATAATAATGCTTATTTAAAAATTACAACACTATTCTGAAGTATGTTCAAAATAATATACATTTATATGAGTTATTATTTAAAAAAATGCATGGTTAAATACACAATATTAGTAAGTTTTAAAATGAATTTTACATGATGTTCCAAGTCAAAGGTCATATTTATTAATATTGTTCAAAATAGTTTTTGAGTGAATATTTAATCTTACCATTAATTTATATACAAACTACACGAATTATATGTGATTTATATTTCAATTTAAAATCTGCTCACTACAAAACGATTCCTTGGTTCTAAGCTAGAGGATGTCAATCTGACTTAAACTAGTATTTGTGTTTTGATTTGTTACCCTACGTGAATAATATATATTGAACTATAAAATTAAGCCATTTTAGAAAACATTTTAAAAGTTAATATTCCTAGAATGGTATAATATAATTGAAATAAACTTGTTGTATTTTTTTTAAATAAATAGTACATCAACATATTTTTAGCTATCCACCTTTCGGTGTGTAGATTTTCACCTAGTTTAATATTGTACATTAGTTAGAAGAGTTATTATATTTCACGTTTTGTAAATTGAAAAACTGTGACCCACCTACTATAATTTAAACATGAAGATTTTGAAATAACACACCATCGTAACGCCACTAATATACCCACAATAGTTCTAAACTCTGAATTATCTCTCACTCGATATCCACCCACACATGAAGACACGTGGAAAAATATGCCAATCTCGTCTGTTCAGGTTTGCAGGTAACGGGGTTTGAATCCCTTCTTGGTATTACTGAGATTTCTCCTTTATTTGTTCCTCAATCTGCCTCTGCACAAATGGTACTACATTTTCTCCAAATTCAACCTTCCTTATCATTGCATAAAAATAATTAAATTTAAGGTTTGAATATATATTAGTTGTGAGATAAATTTCAATCACAAAAGTTTCAACCTGATATTCATGCTACCGCTTGTAAGAGCCTTTTTGCAGATGATATTTTAGCCACCTCATATATAAAAGTAATCACATTATTATGTTTCAGTTTTTTGAAGAGGCAAATACTTTTATTCCAAATTTAAAAAATGTCACATGGGCATGTATTTTAGTGTTTACTTTTTCAAACGTTTAATTATGTTTGTACTTCCACGTGATGCTCGAAATGTCTATTGTTCAAAAGGATGAGAATTAAGTCACATGTGCAGATCAAATAAACAAATGGCTTTCTGGAAGATGCGATAAATTATTTGATTGTTTACGTTCTTATTAGTAAAAAAAAATAGAATATTCTTTCAATGTGTATACTTTATTAGTGTTTTGGTGGAAGAAGAAAATTATGTAAAACACATATATTATTTAAGGCCAACATTGATAAGATTTTACTATATTATAAGCATTGCTTTATATGTATTGGTGATATATATATATGTGTATATAGATATATCTATATAAATATCGTAAATACCTTACGTATGAAGACTTGAAAGTATATCTTGTTAATCTTATAGTTATCAGATATGGTTCTCCCAATGAAACATAGAATCTTCTATAGTTAATAGGATGTATTTGGATACGCCATTTTGCTGTAGTAATGCTGGAATAATTCTGCTAAACCTAAAGTTAATTTACTCTTTACTTAGGTAAATTAATTTCAAGCAAATTTTAAGTTAGTCAATTTTGTTTTATTGCAAATTAAGGTAACTTATTCAGTCGTCCAAAAGTTCAATTCTACGGAACAACCACCAATTTTCTCACTGAATAATTTTCTATCCACTTTGTGAAATAGCATTGTTCTTAACATATACATACACTTGACAAAACAGATAGGCCGTGCAAATTTCCAAATGATTCATGGATATCACTTACACGTGATCTAAGGCATTATACTAGCATTTACCTTGATTTACTAATCACGTGGAGGTTAAGATTTGAGTTCCGGCCAAGTGCACAAAGGTTATTTTTCCTTAAAAAAAATTGTTTAATATTTCTTCACGTGACTGTGGGAATATCTCTTATAAATCCTATCTTACTCATCTTTACTTCACTAGTGTAAATATTTGGATATTTATGACGGCTAATGGTGGTATGTAGGCTATACATATTAAAAATAATAGGATGGGTGGTTAGCACATTTAACTTATACGCGAATCAAAAGTCTAATCATGATAAACTATACTAAATTATGTTTTTTTACAAATACGTGGTTTTCTCATTCTCTTTAGTGTAAATGTAAATATTTTATGTTTCATCTAACTAATACTGCACCTTTAATGTTGAAGATATACGCATTATGTACTAATTGAGCTGATGAGAGGTGTATTAGAAAAGTTTAAATTAGAGGAAGTGTACCCACATTAGCGTGGAGGGAGAGTGAGAGGAAAACCATCTCGTAAAAACCACCCAACTGGGATCTGAAACCAATCTCACTGTTATCAGTAGTATACTCTATTGATAGAGTAACCCTTAGACCATGCATCCCTAAAAGAAGATCCTACCATGATAATAGTTTAATTAACTGATAACCATTACTTTCAAAATAATTTATAGAAAGGGTGAAAAGCTAAAAAAGACTCTACAGACATATATTTTAAAAAATCGAAGTTATTGGATTGTGATACTCTATGAAGTTTTTTTTTAATATATAATATTTATGAAATGAACGTGTAAGCTATATTTTATAAGTGTTCCAAAGCAACATTTAAAAAAAATTCACCCATCAATAAATTAAAAGAATCTATCGATGTACATCCAACAAAACAATGAATTTATTGTTCATTAGATTCTTTACAGAAATACCTAACAACCAACTTAATGGTTTTTAAACCAAATCTCTTCACGCAAAATGAATGTTTATTATATGAAGTATTGGGTTTTGTATCAATGGCAGTATAGTTGAGCGCGGTCTTTATCACACAAACTAAAACGTGGGGGACTTAATACTCGAACGAAAAGAGGATTATATTGAGAGAGTGTGTTTATATGACGCTTTTAGTGGAAGTAATTAGCGGGATGGATTTATCACCCCCTACAGCAAAAGGAGATAAAATATTATCAACTACTTTTAGAATGCAAGTTGATACATATTGTGTGGAAACGTTTTTGAGTGTTAGTTTCGAGAGTGAAAAATTAAACATTAATACGCTCTAGGCAAATATTACCTTTGCAAGTGATCCCAATTTATTTATAGAAAAAAAATTAATTTAAATTGGAATTTACTAAAAAAGGATGACATACAATTTCAGCCAGACTGGTCGCAAAGGCTCACGGTATACTGATTGCTGGTTATAGGGGGGATAAGATTCAAGTTTAGATTAAATGTACTGGTTTTTTTTACTTGTGATTTATCACAATTGTTTTACCATCTCTTTCCAACGCAATGCATTTAAACTCGCTACCATCCTCATTCACCCTCCTCCCCTTCTAGGCTCACATCATCCTACTTAGATTAACGAACGCTCTTGGGATCGAGAAAAAAGATTCTAAGTCTCACATTAAACATTATCAAACGGGAGTAAATTAAATATTTATTATAGAATTATTTAAAATGACCTACAATATTTCAGTCTATATCTGTTTAGTTATTTGAAGAAATAAACTTAGTCAGACATTGTTTCACGAACACAATATTGCCCGCTTGCAGACTCATTTGTAGTGCCCCTTTTGGGTTAGACTAAATGCACCACTGAACCGTATAGCTCGTAGCCTAACGCAAAGCTACACGGCGCTTCTCGAGAAAACACTGTTCAAGTTTTATATATGTTTGGCACCTAGTCATACTAAGTGTTCAGGCTAAACGCACATGTACTAATTACGCTATTGAGTTAGGGATAGTTATTGTAGAATTTATAGGAAATGTACCCCCATCTATGTGAAGAAAGATGGGAAAACTGTTTGGGAAAAAACGCCCTCACTACGCCAGAAAGGGATTCAAGCCCCGATTTCTCCATCATCGGCAAAATCTTACGTATTTTGAAAGTAATCTCTCGAGACATTCTATTTACGAAAGGGTTTGACGATGTTAATCAAGGTAACGTAGTTGTAAGAATTTTATCATATTTATGACACTATATCAAGTTTTCAGTGTTGACGATGAGTAGAGTAAAATTTCCTTGGATTTTAAAAGCGCTGTAATAATTAATCGTCTTTATGAAGTCCCATTAAGATCTAAAAGAAAAATTCTTTTTAAACTTTTAATTGGATCAAAACTTTAAATAAGATGTACTTTTCAATAATGGAGTGTCCTAATTCATATTATTTTTTATACCATCGTGTCTTATTACTAGTCTGGGATATATATTAATTATTCTATGGTGTATGCGTAACGTAACTATAGATTAGATAAATTCTACCCTCATTTCCTTTGATAAATAGATATAAAACCATTAAAAGATAACACCCTCCATACACTCCACTTGGATTAGAATCTCGACCTCCTCCTCACGGCTAACCCAAGAAAGTGAACCTTATATTTAATCCTCGTGCCCCCCGATGCGGGATTCTATTTATTAAAACCTATAAAGTTGAGGTACAAATTGACGCCAAAGCTTGCATCTATGCTGTATTAGATTACGTAAAGCTGTAATACAAAGGTGTAACAACGCTAATCACCCTACTGAGGTTTGGGTTGATTAAATTACTTTACAGTGATTACTATGTTCATGTCACATTAAGCTGTGCGCTAGGCAACTCTAAACTTGCATTTATATAACACCAGCTCTACTGAATTATTTCACAGCTGTGAGTGGGGGTGCTTGAAATCATTAATGATTAAGAAACCTCTCACAGGTGGACTAATTGAAAAGTTCTGCTAAATAATGGTTGTGTTCTGGTGACAGTAGACCCTGGTACAGAAAATCAGGCTTCTGATGGTGACAGTAGATTCAGGAATAAAATAGCAGGTTCCTAATGGTGAGAATAGATAGTGGTACAGAATGGTTGGACTCTGGTGACAGTAGACCTTGGTAGAGTGAACCAGGTTTCTGATGGTGAGAGTAGACCCAGGAAAAAAGTGATGTGTCCTAGTTAGAGTAGGCCCAGTTAGAGAAGTGCTTGGTCCTAAAGAGAGTAGGCCCAGGTAAAGAAGGTATATAAGTTGTGTAGAATCAGTTTTTGTGGTTAGCATTTATTAGATGCTGTGAACCTTAACATTGTATTTACATACTTACAAATCGAAAACATCGAAATTAATAATAAGGATAAAATGTTTAATGGCAATATTTGCTTTCAAAATATTAATATTAAGATGGTCAACAAGGGAAACAGTGGTTTTTTGAGAGACTTTACAAATTTAGCAAAATATCCCAATATTAATTTTTAAGTGTTTATATTCAGTATCTATTTTTTTCACTTATTTTTATTAGAGGATAAAAGTGAAAATAAACATGGTATAGTTTGTTTAGATGCAGTAAAACTAAACTGTGATAAGCTTAATTACCGTTGGTGAATCCTTGCCTGTGGACTAATGGGTCATTAGGGGTCTACTTCACGATTCCAGGCTAGGACGCCAGTATGGTCTTATCAAGGGGTGGAAGTTGAATAATTACGAGTTGCACCCAGCGTCTATAGAGCACTTAGACAGTTAACTTTATAGTTCAGAAGTGCATGACAGCTGTTTTATCGTTCCACATATGAGTTATTAAAGAATTGTGCCGTCGGGGAATTACTGTATACAATATTCGAGACAGCTACCTCCCTTCTATGCAAGGAACTTGCACTTGCTGCCTTGAGTCCAGCCAGTTCATAACGCAAGCTTGTTTGCTTCACCTGCCGATATAGATTGCGTCAACCAAGGCCCACGCTCTCCGAGTGAGGCCGATCAGAGACGAGTCTCCCCGGAGCAGTTAAATGGCGGCCATAGTTCACCGGCGTTGGATGAGCCTGGTATATTGGAACAAGAATTTCCGATGCGCGGATGGGGATGCGTTAGGTGTAAGAATTGACTATACTTCACCGTTACGATGGCATTGGGTAGTGCGCTGGGTTAGTCCGCTAATTGGATAGTGCTCTTCACAACATTTCGACGGGTTGTTGGGCATGTAGAACTGGTTAGTTATCGATAGGTTTAGCACACTTGCTACTAACAGCCTATATTAATTGTTAAGAGTATAAAACCATACTTAAATATTATTATTATTCTACTATAAAGCCACATGGCTGACTCACTCACTGATATTAATGTTTACCCACTTCCAGATGAGATAGAAACTTGAAATTTGGCAAACTTATGGCATTTAGCCTGTAACCTACGGGAAGATTCTAAAAAGTTAAAAAAAATGTTTTAACCCATGAAAAAAAAATCAAAATGTCGGAGAAACTTTAAAGTCGGTGTGGACCTTTCTTTGGAGATCTCTTTTAGCTAAACAGTAAGACCTATCAAAAAACTGCTCTGGAATTACATTAGTTTACATCCACTTGCAAAGAAAACTTAATGGGGTGTTGGGGGCATAGCCCCCAAACGAACAAAGCGAGTATATACATAAACATACATGTAAAATTAATATGTTAAAATAATTCAATATTATAATCCAAGTAGGCCTTTACAAACACGAATTGCTATTAGCACGGATAGAGGAAGGGAAAACCACAACAATAAATCACTTGTCATAAGCCACTCTCAGTTCACTGAGCCAAGATTCGAACATTTGCCTTTTCGTCAACAATTATAGAGATCTATCTGCTAGTCACGCTCTCGCTCGATCGACAGTTTAGCCACCCAGTCGGAAAAACAGTCCAGTATTCCTTTACATAACAGACGGCATTATCTTCTCTGGTAGGTTCAAAATGGGCAACTACCAAATGGTGAATCGTCACTTCTTGGCTTCACATAGGCTCGAGACAAACGACATATCAACGATTTCATAATGTAGGAACTTTGTAACTTCATCCTTCGTCGTAATCTTTGAGTGATGTGTTTAATAAATTCGTGTTTGTGGCTCTTGGAGAGGTTATCTTAAATGTTTTGGACTCATTAAATATTTTAATTTCGTTTTGGACTTTTAACTTGTTTTGAATCTTAACTTTTGTACATAATATTTTGAGTCATACATCTGAGTATATTTGAAACTTAAAACCTTATCTTTGATTTAATATTGAAAGTTGGATTTTGCATTATCCTAATTAAGTATTATTTGTCATCTTTCTTGGTCTTTCTAGTAGTAATAATTTGTTAAGGTATTTTTGTACAATTTAAAGATATTATATATATATATATTGTTTACATAAGTATAATATTTATTTATCTTGTTGAATTGTCCTGTTATTAATTAAAAAATTTAGTGTGTACTCGAGTGGTTTTTGTTAATTTCCTTTTGTAAGCTTTCCATTAATATCATAAAGTAAAGTGTTAAATGTGCCTATGAGACTTGACACCTTTAGGCTACTGTTAGGTAAGTTTTTGATATCATTCATTTGCTGAATTAGGGTACTAAATTCTGTCTAAGGACTTGAACGCTTAAGGTTACCTTTTTTGTATACTAAGAACATTCAAGTCTTTGATAGCTATCTGCCGAGATAAGGCCTATATTATAAAATTTAGTTGCTCTCTAAAATTTTCTCTGTGATCATTTGGCGTGATATAATTATTTATCTTATATTATTGTATAAGAACTTACTTCTCAAGTTCTTTAAAGTGTTTTCCGGTTTTATTTTAACCTATAATACTTTTTTAATTAGTCTATTGCTGTCCTCCTGTTGGTTAATATTCTTATTTCAATCTGTTAGATAAAGAAGCATTAAATGGTGTGTTTTTGTTTGGGAGTAATATGTTTCCCTCCATTCAATTGTAAATTGTTCTACGTTTTCTAATCAAAGAGTTGAGATGGTAATAGTAGGCCTAAGTAATAATACAGGATCCTAATAAAAGGTATTCAGGATTCTCTAATCAGTTATCTTTAGAGATATATTTGCCCAATCTACGTGATTTTAGCTGTAAATGGTGTGGCAACACTCCAAGTTCCTGCTTTATTTAACAATTTCAAATTTCTTGCACTAATATATTGTTTCCATTGATACTTTATTAATATTGGGAGAGGTTTTCTATATATTGTTATTTTATGTATCTCCAAACTGACGCATTTCTTTAAAATTCACTATTTTCAAGAATGATCGGAGTTTGTATAACTTAAGAGACCATCCAATGGCTGATTAACAGGGATTTTATATTCAAGATGTGGTTCGAACCAGAAAACATATCCAAGTGCCATTTTCTGAATTATTCTCTTTACAAAAGCGAATTAGTGAAAAGTGAAATAGCTTTTATATGTTTAAGTATTTATCTTTAAATTTGTTGTTGTTTTATTTAAAATATGGTAAACAGTTTCGAATCCACGGTTTTGTCATAAAGACTGCAGGAAACTGCACCATGCAGCGTTGTCTGGTTCGATCTCTATTACCTACCTAAGTTAACGCCCTTGACCCTGTCAAGTGCAATTCTAAAACCTATTTTGTGGGATGGTGGGTGGGAGGGTGAAAGGCGTGGCGTGGCGTGGCTTCACTACCGACCAAAGTATCCTTCCGCGCCAACAAGAAAAGATGGCTCGTGGAAACCCTAGATGCAGTTAGCTACCGGACAGGTCTTGCTGAAAAATAATAAGTTTGGCAATATCAGTTTTCTCGAGAACGAGTTATATGTTTATGTTAATATTTTCAACACCCCTTCTAAGATAATGTATCAATGTTTATTAATTGTTACATTTTCATTTATTGCTATGAAGCCGTTAGTTTTCTATTGAAAAATTTCAATTTTATCGATATTTAATCACTGTTAAATTACAGAGGAGGTGTGTATATAAAACATATAACTTAATGAATATGCTTATATTCTTGAACAAACCGTTTCCGAAAATAAAATTGAAAAAAAAAATATCTTGAAGATAACCGTTTGTTCCCATGGCTTTGCATTTCCACGCCAAATGAAAAGGGTCAATCGCCTTAAGCGTTATTTGTGGTTTGAGATAGAAGCTGGTGTTACTGACATCGGATAATGGATTCATAAAGAACCGCTAAAGTAAAAATAAGATAGTCATTACACGGTAATTAACGCCGGTACCTTTGGCTTAGTACGGGAATGCGATGCTCATTCGTACAGTTGCCATCGTAATTTTGGCAGCATAAGGCCCTACCGAGTCAAAGATGACTCTGTTATTTGATAGCTCATTATCTCAATTAATGACACACATGAAGCTGATGATTTACACACGTCAATAATAGACTCTGCTTTAATAAATTAGTGAAGGTAGACTTTGAGCATGAGACGAATTTTGGATAGCTCAGTGATTGGAGCATTGGCATACTTAACCAAAGGTCCGGGTTCGATTCCTGTGTCCAGGTATAATTTTTAAATTTAAAAAATATGCTTTTCTTATGCAGCTATAAACGTAATTAAGAAATATAATAACTTGACTCTTTAATCAATTAGGAATATGATATAAAGATGTAATAAAACCCTCCATCACAACTTGGCTATATGCACCTGCAGTTAGCAACCATTGCAAAACTAAGTTCAAAGTAACTTGACGCAAAAAAAAATCTTTACATCCCTCCCCCTTTTTTATGAGACAATGGATAAATCTGTGAAAGAAACACAAGCACGCAGACACAGCAACTGTTTTGTGTGTGTGCTTAATTTACACTTAGATATACTCACCGGGCAAACTAAGCCAGGGAAGTTATGCTTACGTTTAAATGCTCACGTTGAAAACCTTTTAATGTAATTATGTGTAATTATAATATATCCATGTATATAAACAGTAAATAAACAGAATTAGGGAAAGAACAATTTCTAGCGAAAAGCCCCTCCAACAATTCACGCCAACTTCTTAAAAGGATTACTGTGTTCTGAAGTAACCACGTGTTTACTGTATGTGCTCTGAAAAGGGCGTCCAGGAAAGGACTAATCCCTCTCATTCAGAGTTGTTAAAACCACTGGGCCAATAATACCTCGACTCTCTGTAAAGGGATACAACAATATGCATGAGGGAATGGACGAAGAAAAAGAGGAGGCCACCACTAAACAACTCGATCTAATTAAATGATTGTTATTGTTTTGTTTATTACAATTATTAATAAACGAGTTTATTTACCATTTATAAATTAGACAATAGTTCCCTTAAATACAATACCAACATGACACCACGGGATTTTACATGTTCTGGATGGACCACGAGTGATGGGTTTATCGTGTGAAGCGTTAGGGTAGAATATAAAGTGTAGTTAAAAATGACATATCTATTAATGATAAAGGTGTTAATCTTATTTACTCTTTTGCATTAGAAACTCGAAAGTTAATTGTCACATTTTCTAAAACATGCGTCACCTCTCCCTATCTTGAGTTGGTTCAGTTTAGTTCACCTCATTACACCCCATCTCTATATTGAGTAAATTCTATCCAATCCACCTCATTACACCATATATTTATATTTAGCTAATACTACCCAATTCATTTCACTACACCCTATCTTTATCTCTATCTAATTCTACCCAGTCCACCCCACTACACCCTATCTTTATATTGATAGCTATATCCAGTTCACCTGTCTATATCTTGAGAGTTCTATCCGGTTCACCTAGTTACGCACTATCTCTTTCGGAATCACTCTGACACTATCCTCTCATCTGCATCTAGGTCTGCCCACCGGTTTCTTCCCACTAGTTTTTCCAGTCAATCAATAACTTAAACATGGTTCTAGTTACAACCACTAGCGCTGCATGTCCTGCCCACCGTAAACTGTGGGATTTGATTATCCTAATAAAGTCTGGTGATGAGTAGAGGATATGCGACATCCACTCTCCACTATATTCATCCATTTTCAGACCAAATATTTAAACAAACTATTCTATTACAATATATTACTACATAGGATACTCCATCTGGTGACGCAGGAGCGTCTGTGACGTAGAGAGATCTCGTAAAGCGTCTAAGGCAGGGGTCACCAAACTGAGCGTCGTGATGCTATGGAGCGTCGGTGGTCTTATTCCAGGGCATCGAGGCTGTAAGGAAAAAACTAAAACATATAATGTATAGTGAAATGTAACAAAATTTTCAATACATATACTCCAACATATTTTAAAGAATGAACTATATTATACAAGAAAACAAATTTTAAACCATTATTTACAAATTGTACACATGAAAAATGTCTGATCTAATTTCTTCTTATTCAGTTTTGTAATTTTGTTTTAATTTTCGGTTTTTTTAATATTGAAAAAATGCAAGTTAGTAATGTAAAAGACAAATTTCTTTTAAAAAAAATTTCACCATATATAATTTAGGTATTTAAAAAAAAGTAGGTACGAGAGCGTCTCGAGGAAATTCTGACATATGAAGGATGGCATAAACTCAAAAAGTTTGGGAACTCCTTGCCTAATTACTTAGTTTGAGCCACGCGAGGATATAGTTGAGAGATAGTTGTTTGTCTATCAAATCCTTTCGTTGATGGTTGATGGTATAATCCCTAACTACCAACACAATAGCATGGCTTCCCATCAATTCAGTTGTAGGTCTGTCTCTATTCTTAGGACAATCAATCAATAAACAAGGATCTACCGCTAATTACATTAAGCTCGCTGATCCAGGTATTTCCATAAAGAAAACAAGATCCATCGATCACACGATCAGAGTTGCCACGTACCTAGAAAGCTAGGGAAGAAAAGGGAATCCCACAAAATATATTGGAATATTAATGAATTCAGGACATTCTTAAATTTTACTGATGCTTATACATATCTTATGACACCCCCAAATTCCTTTTTCCTCCTTGAAACATAAGGTCACGTAACCGCTTCATCAATTGTACTATAAAGGAAACATTATTTATTTATTAACACCAATTATATGATTTTACATGAGTTAATTTTATAAAAAAATATCTTTTCTCTACACTACCTTCTAAATGTATCGGAAAATGAGAATTCCTTGAGAAAATCAAGAAATCACAGGGAGTTTTGTGTTTAAAAAAATAATGGTATCCCGAGAGTAATTATCGCTCGTCAACAGGAAATAACATAACTGTTCTCAGGATGGTAGCTCGACACTTCTTGATCTCTTTTCGGTTGTTGCCCGACTCTGAATCTCTATATTGACAGAAGCGTCAAGCTAGTTCATCAAGAGAATTGGTTGATTTGTTGTTTGAGTACCGAATCACTGTCGTGACTCTTAACCTCATGGAGGAATTTAGATCTCCAACATGGGGTAGGCACTCCTATAGGACTAGCTGTTTCCGTAAACTAGTTTGGGGCACTCTAAGTTCTTGGAGTAGCATGCAATGACGTCACAGAAGAGTGCGCATCCGTGGACGTGATGTCCATGGAAATGAAGCGTGAAGTCTATGTATAATTTCCCATTACTGTTACGTTAGCAATTTGTTATTGCAATTATTATTATTATTATTAGTATTAGTAGTAGTAGCACCCCGTCTTACTAGCCGTTCGGGTTATACGCATTTACGCTAATGTGTAATGGCAGGGTGATTGTGAGTTGAAATGGAGGACCTACAATTTAACATGGAATCCGAACCACGGTGGAGGCCTGGCACATTCACAAGTTGTGATTAATACAAGTCTTGTCAGAGGTGAAATAAGGGTTTGGTAATCAGATAAATCTGTGCCGGGACCGAGGATTGAACCCCGGACCCCAGCACAGAAATTTGTTGTTGATTTTAATGAAGGTGTTTAGCTATATTTTCTAGATTTTACATCTTATAACGTGGTTTATTTATAAAACCATGTATTTGGTTACATTTGATTGAATTTTATATAAGAATTGATTAGTTAACATTCCGCAATAAAAAATGCGCTGTGCTCCCTAATGTAACATCCCGTTTCGAATCTTTTAGCTACCGGCACTAACACCACGAGCGCTAGCGATATTGTTACACTTGCCAACAATTAAGTGGCGTTTCTATACTTATTCCTTTTCTATGATCTCCAAATGAATGTACAAGACGTGTGGATGAACATCATTCCAGAATATATATAATATTAATATGCTCTTAGGCAATGGAAAAGTTTTCATTTTTGTTGTTGTCGAAAGTGCTTATATCCAACAGGCAATATTCCATACATGCTGTCTGAGAAATTGACTACAATATAGGATACCTTGGTTCTATTCCAGGATCCTATCATTTATAATAGTTAAATATTTGTGAACAATTTTACCGCTATACCCATGAAAAGAAAATAGAAAGGTGCGCCAATTGAAGGAATTTTATTGTCATTGCTTACGTCACCCAGTATATATAAGTTATATTTTATACGAAGGAAGATAAACATGCATATTTTTTTAATGAGTAGAGTAATGACGTTAATTTTTTATATTGCTGTGGATATTAAAGGTTTATTTTCATTTAAAGTTCCAAAATGTTACCTGATTTTTAACAACTTAGTTTGTCGCTTTGTGTACCGGAAAGGTTAGTGAAAAACAATGACAAAAAAACTAAATAACATTTGAACTAATAAAACTTCGGAGTTACATTCCCTTAGTTCGGTAGTGGGTCAATTAGATTTTAAAAATATCATGATGAGGATATTGGGAAGCTCGGATTCCGGCCATGTATACTGAATTTTTTTTTTCTTTCTCCAAATGGTTTCACTTCCACTCTCTCCAGTCACGCAGATCCAATTACATCTAAATTATAAGATTATTAATCCATACCTACTTAGTGTAATTCTATATGGAAATCCCGGATAGGTAATAAGACGCGATACACACACAAAACACAAAGCCATTCAATGTGTCCTTTTCTAGATAATCATGGGCGAGAAAGTGGCGTGTCACCATACACACACATAGGTTCGATAACTTTGAGCACATGTATGTGTTTGTGAAAGATTCACAAAGTCCACTTGAATGGCTTCATATAAGCCGATGAAGTGATAAAGTGAAATCATTATGATGGCGCAATAGCCGTCTATAAACTGTTTTTTTTAGTCTATAATTTATATTTTAATTTTAAAACAAGTATTTAATGGATATATTGTGTATGAAGCTAATTTTATAAAATGATTTATCATTAGCGTTGAAAAGAATTAGGAAAAACATAGATAAATATAATGTGTAAAGAAACCTCCAATGTATGTGTCCAAGATTCGAACCTTGTCCTCTCTTGTCACCAGAAATATCGATTATGGTGACATTGACGCCTTAACGGAACCTTTCAGCGTTAATGGGTGGTTTTTAATAGTAAAATATTAAACAATTCTTGACTTCCCAAAATTAAAATAATTTAAAAACAAAACACCCAAATGAGTGAAATAACCGAGTATATCTATCACCTTTCACAAGAAAATATGTAAACTCGATTATATTTTAATAGATTAAATACTATTATAGTGGTTGTCAAAACCAGTTTTTAAAGAGTATTAGATTATACTTATGCGTGTTATCAATTTTTTTAAATTCTTTTCAAATCAAATTTTTATCACTTTTTATGGGAAGATGAATCCCTTCTATTGAAACGCGACCTCAACACAATGTTGGATCTAAATAAAATTAATATGTGCCTGCAACATTCAGAAAATCAAAAATGATAATCCTATTTATAAAAGCTTGTAGTTATTATTTATATTTGAATTACATTAACTATCGTGGAAAAAATATTTGTGCCAGCAGCCTACTATAAAACATTTATTTAACGTAAGAATAAAGTGTTAAAATATATTAGAATTGTAATTAAATAACTCCAATAATATATCAATTATTATTTAAATAAATTATTATTATTATTAATAGTGTAGTATTTCTTCCTCATAAAAGTTAAATTTTGCTCTTATAAAAATGTATTTAAGTTAAGGATATATTTTGAGTTTTATTTTATTATCACCTTGTCTTTCTACCTTTTCAGACTATACGCATACATGATAATACTTGCTCTAATGAGGGATTAGGATAGTACTTACTCTAATTAGGGATGAGGAAAGAGGCATTTTAAATGCAGCCCACACGAATTTGCGTGGAAGGATAGTGGGAAACCATTTCGGAAAAACCACTCTAAAGGGACCCCGATCTCTCAATCTTTAGCAGTCCACTCTAATAAGAGATTGCCGCCTTATACTCTTCAGCCATTGAAATGGGTCCATTTGAGATATTTACTGTGAAACTTTTGAATTATTTTTTTGTAATTAAAAAAACTATGATTGGTTTTAATCACTTCTTACCAACCATGTGGGACATACTCACTAAATTACATCAATGTGGCAAGGATTAGGAAGGTAGAATTAAGAATATTTACCTTAATTTTCTTGAAGAAAGAGTGAAAGACATTCTAGTATAAAATTGCCACAAAACACCCGACTGAAACTTTTTCATCACATTCTCCCCGTCCATTGGTAAAATCCTTTGGTATAAATAGTGTCAATCAAAGTAAATTAAATAAAGAATAAATACAATGTTCTTATCTTACAACATTTTGTTTCAAAATTTAGAAATAATAACATTATGTATTTAATTAGTGGGGTGACCTGGCGGTTTTGGGGTAAGGTGTCAGACCTCTGTGCAGGGGGTCCAGGGTTCATGCCTCGGTCCCGGCACAGATTTATCTGATTGCCAAACCTTCCCTTCATTTCCGAACAGACGTGTATTAATCACAATTTGTGAATGCGTGGAATGCCAGGCCTCCGCCGTGGTTCGGACCCCACGTTAAATTATAAGTCCTCCATTTTCATATCACAATCACCCTACCATTACACAATAGCGTAAGCGCGTATAAACCGAACGGGTAGTAAGACGTGGTGCTAGTAATAATAATAATAATCTATTTAGCGTTAAGAAATAAAAACCCTAATCATTTTAGAATGTTTAACTAGCATATATATGTATATATATATATGTATATATATATATATTAATATATATATATTAGTCTTTTCATCATTCTATCAAATTCCAGATGAGAACGAATAGTTGGAATAACTCTACTACTGAAAGGGGAATGATATGTTTCTGGAAGGGATCGCGGGAATGTATTCAGTGTTGCTCCGGGTTTTCCTTTGAAATGAAAAGTAGCAGACCTACTTAGTTAGAAACGTGGGAATGTTCACAAGGCCCAGTGTAGCTCTAAATGTTTGGTTGTTAATGTATATACCCTATAGAGGCACGTTGGTTTTTGTTACCTTTTTTTTCAGATCATATCAATGAATTGAGGTACAATTAATTAAATAATGTAGAACTGAAAGTATATAATTTGGTTAATTCATCTGTTTTATTATTTAATTAATTGTATTTTGTGCAGAAAAAAACGCGCTGCCCTAATATATGTGTATATCCCAAACACTCATGACCAACCTTTGACTCAGTGTTTATGAAACTATCTCACTTCTGGGTGTTAACAAGTGTAATTACTATTTGTGTACATATTCTTTCATAGATCCTATAAGTAGATAAGCTTATATGTGCGCTAGTGGTACACTAGATTAAGTTAAACTACAAGCGGTATGTTTGTATAATCTATGTGTATAGAAAGTACACTAGACAAACAAACCTTTTTAAACGTATTATTTTTAAGTGTATTTTAGTTATTTTAATTTTATTCGGGCTTAATTTTCTAAAATGCTACCTTATATAGTAGATCTCCATCCGAATATTACAAAAATAATTAAATAATTGTATTCCTTATATGTTCCCAAATTTTTATGTTAATATAACTGCATGTACTCATTTTATATGTACACATGGAAATCTGGTTTCTAAATGTTGAAGGCAGCCTCTTTAAACACAAAGTTAATAACTAAAGCGATAATCACATAATAATGTAGGTAGACTGTCTTAATTATATTAAAAAAATTACATCCCCTTAAAAACATATATTTCTGTTCTTCTCTTTACTTTGCAATAAAAATCTTATTTAAATAAATAAAGTATTAGAGTTTTAATTCCAAAACGTTCGCGGATGAAAGCTTTGGAAATGAGACTTCCGTGGCGTATAATCCTCAAAGACAATGTAAAAAGCGTTTTAGAGGTGGTGCTTTTGTATCATTAAGGAACATTTTCCTAACTTTAGCGATATATTAGATATTTAATTAATTGAGATTGTCGATTCATTGATACATTATAAATAGATTGATTTGGCAAAGCGAGCTCGCTTATTTGGTTTCTCAGCATTTGTGTAAATCACCATTAACTCGTTTACAGAAGACTGCATTATGTCCTTGGGCAGTTTTAATAGTTGTGCAGTTTTATAAAGTAATTAGCTGAAGTAGCCTACATTGCCCAGGAGAAATGTTTTTGGTTTGTTGAATGTACGTAGAAGGTAACTTTAAAGTTAGTTCCTTAAATCCCAGCCCTTACCGGGGCACAATCAGGTTTTTAATTAATTTAAAGAATCTAATCAGAAATTTTAAAATTCTGCTTTAAAGTGCACACTTTCTTGCAAAGGGGCTACTGATTTTTTAAATTTCCGACCTCTGCTAGCAGTAGATATCACGTAATACTCATAACAGACAAACTCTTCATTTTATTAATATATACCACAATTATTGAAGGGTTTGGTATGGTACAAAATTGAATTTTTGATCTAAAAAAATTTACAATTTTCCAAAAGTAATTATTAAAATACCTAAATAATTTTACTTCTACCCTAATTTGATACGATCTTTGAACGTTAAGGAATCAGTACATATAAGCTTGTTTATCTATATGAGGAATGAGAGGAATAAAGATAAATAAAATTACATTTCTCACATTTGGTGTGGAATAGCACGTTATTGCCACAAAGAAAGGAAAGTGGGATTGATAACTCCTTTAGGATACAGTAAATATGTTTTGCTAACAAATATTTTTAATTTAACATATATGAAAATATGTTGATTAAATAAATGATTATAAATGTAATAGTTTAAGAACGTCTAATGTATTAGACAAATAAATTACTATTGAGTTTTAAGTACCCTGTAAGCTAGTTCCTTTTTCCATTTTCACGCACGCTCTCATATGCAAGAAAAGACTAGCTGAATATCCTTAGAGAAATAAATATTTATTTTTATTGGTGTAGTTAACAAATTTGTATTTTTTTGTACCGCATCCTAAAACTCGTCCAAGATATTCTAATTTAATTTTTTTACTGGTGTAAATATGAATAAGAACGGAATTAAAAGAAATGTACACATCCATTTTGTGGGGGCGTATTGCGAAACCTTTTATGAAAAACCATTATAAGTACACCTGGCCTACTTTTTAAACCCTTCTTCTTGTGTCCGACTAATCAAACTGGAAGAGTTTGACGATTAATCCAAAATCCCACGTAATATGTGTATATTTACTTTGTAACTACATCCACACATGCACTGACAGCAAACTTAACCCAGTACAGAAAGCCTAATATTACATACCTAGAGATTTACTAATTAGATCGCAGGACCAAAGCGTTCACGGATTGTAAATATAATTGTAATTAACACCCAGAACCCAACCAAGGTCCCTTGGATGAGTTTTAGAGCTCTATAGCCACTTAGATAAGTGGTAGAGTTGGTTGTATATTTATATTTATTTTTTCAAAAAACGTGATTATGATAACGGTTTTAGTAATTATTTAAATCACTCATGACTCACAGCTGTCTTGCTCTGAATATTCTTGGTCCATCTCTGGAGTCCTACCTATATTAAGATTTATAAGGTCATCAAATAGCCCCCTCGTCCCCCAACCTCTCCCTAGTTGTACAATATTGTTTTTGTTTCTTAGCACTGCGTCTCACTACTCCTGTTAAGGCTATAAGCATGTGTACTAACTACGCTAATGAGTTAAGGATGAGCAAGGTTGAATTTAGAGGAAGTGTACCCACATTTGCGGGGAGGGAGAGTGGAAACCCGTTTAGAAAAAACCCTCGGTACACCCGAACGGGATTTGATCCCCGATATCTCTGTAATCAGCAGCCTATTCTAATACTATAGTAACTCCTTGTACCATGCGGACCCTGAAGAAAGTTAGTATCGTATGTTCTCATTAGTAAAGACAATTGGCTCCGTGGTGTAGTGATCTGTGAACCTGGCTACGAGCCTAGAGGTCCCAGTTTAGATTCCCGGCTGGTACCTTGTGTATTTTCCCCGAAAGGGGAACTATCCTAATGGTCACTAGGGTTTGGTTATTTTGGGTTAAGTTAGTTTTGAGTGCCTCCACATCCGTCATTCTCACTATCATCATCATCTCATCGGGACATGGAAAGAGCCTCCAAGGAAAGTATGTACGATTAGTACACTCGGGCGTCATCTGGGCAACGGTACATCAGTACTAATCTTTCCACTCCTGGGCTATGAATGATGTAGCCCAAACGCGCAATATATATATATATAAGTAAGGAAACTGGTGCTAAGTGAATAATTTTAATAAATTGCTGTTCGTAACATCTGCGATCAGAAACCCAATCTTCAAACACTTCTCCGTATACTAGTTCGACCAAGTCCACGACAATTCCTTGTTTGTAACTGATGAGTGAGTGGCGAACGATTGCACGATTTTTAAAACCCTTCTAGTCCATGGCTGTGGGGAAGTAATTGATATTGTTGACTCCAATTATGCTAGAGAATGCCGGTTCGAATTCAGGTTGAGTTAGTGGAGATATCAGCTATTGGTTTATAGGTTCATCCTGATATACAACTTTGTAAACATTTTAGCATTAATATTGGGTGCGTATATACAATTTTTTAGTGCATCCCATCCGCATATTTACACTAGGGGGGAAGGTAAAATGTCGAAGAGAATGTGAAAATCCATTTAAGGTTGGAGGAGAACCGGTCTGTAATCGAATCCTGACCTCCACATCACATATTATATTAGAATGGTGTATTTTATCTGCGTGCCCAATTGTGTGGGTATGTGTGTGGGTGGTAAATAGCCATACTGTGTAATTGAGTGTTTTAATAATGAATGTCACCCGCATCAGTGGTCTAATGGTCTAAGGCATCACTCTTGTGTTAGACTGGCCCGCTTATGACGGGGATATAGATGCTCGAATCCCAGTTAGGTCAAATGAGTGTGCTTTTTCCTAAACGGTTACTCATTCTCCTTTGACGAAAATGCGTGGGTAGATTACCTCTAAAATGTTTACCTCATCATCCTTACCCCATTAGAGAAATGCGTATAACCTGAACAGGTAGTAAGACGCAGTGATAAAAAAAAATTAATGTCAAGCAAAACCGTACAAAAATGTTTTTTTTACTATGCTCATTACAAAGAATGGAATCTAACATCCATGATAAAATTATAAACAGATTAAAAATAATCCCACTGTCGGAGGGAACGTAAATGACGCAACATACAAATATGTATGGACCGGTGTGTGTGTGTGTGTGTTTTCTCTTGTAATTATATAGAGTCATTAAGCTTGCCATTCTGTGAAATTACCTTGTGCACCATGAAGCTGGTCCACACATGTTGATGTGTGATTCAGGTTTATAGATGATATTCTAAAGAGGGGATGGGGAGAGGTGTTTCAGAAGGGAGAGCCGACATGCAATTTATAATCACCAGCATCGCCATCACCCGGCTATCGTGCTCGACGTGCTGGCTCCTCCTGATTGCTGCTGTTATTTCTGCAGCGAAGGTCTCTCTGATGAGCGATAACAGTTTATCCAACTACAGGTTAACACGGTGACTAGCTGAATAACGAGGACTGTTCGTCAGCCGGATGTGCTCACGGGTCCAAAAGGGATTTTGTTTTATTGAGTTAGTAAATTTGGTTTATATAATCTCAGCTTATAGAAAACCCATGCATTTAAAATTACTTAAACTTACAGAACTGTTTTCGTAGGAAGAGTGTTATCCGAAAGATAGAACATATCTACTATCACGTAATCATAAGTACAAGTCATGTGATCTGCCAGTGTCACTTTTGATGGATATCACTAGTTCACCACACACACAAAAAAGTTTTTTCTAAAAGTTTATTTCTACCAAAATATTATATAGGACTTTACGTTGGGCCTATGAGCCTAAAATGTTTGTGTTATTAATATTATTATTACTTGTTAAATTATAAGAACATATGCATTGGAAAGCACGTATGTTAGGCCATCAATTTACTATCTGGTTCACCAGAAATAGGCAGGTTGGGTTTCAAATACTTGTCCAGTTTACTGAGCGGTTTTTTTTCTAAATGGTTCTTCATTTCACTTTCCATTAAATGTGGGTACATTCCCTCAAAAACCATTTCTTCATCCCTACAAATTGAGTTTAAATATGGCTAGTTCAGACCTGTAGGAAGGGGCGGTGCAAAAATTAAAAATACCAACACCAATTTTTGGGTTAATTTAAAGCGTAGGGATAAGAATGGTAGTTCGTGGGAAATTAACTTTCATTAGCTTAGGGAAGAGTTGGGTAACTACAGAAATAAATTACAGTCATGTGGAAATCAACCCACAATAAACCCGGTCGAAATTCGAGCCTCAATCTTACCGTCACTCCAATAATCATCTGATGGCAAACCTTACGGATTAAACTGCATGGACATCTTTAAATAGCCTCTATATTTTTAGTAATTGCGTATCATAGCAAACCCGTATATAAATAAAGTATATTTTATCTTTCTTATACCTATATTAATAAAATGAAGAGTTTGTTTTGTGATGAAAATTGCGCGATATCTATCGCAAGAATAGTTTTGAATATTTAAAAAAATTACTAGCCCCTGTTCACGAATGTGTGCACCTAGAATTCCGAATTTTAAGACTTTAATACCTTATTTTTAAATTATTAAAACTGGGGTAGGAAGTAAAAAAAACACGAAAAACGAAGACCTATCCACATACAATATTTAAACTAAAAATATTTCTCCCAGCCAATACAACGTTAGGTACTTAAACTAGTTTTATATAACTATCACCACGACCCAGGAACGAACAAGGACTCCGGAGACGTGTGGTCAGCCACTTTAACCACTTAATTATTGTAATGGTCAAGGTTAGCAGCACATCCTATTTTTAAGGGGTATAATTATTCATATTATTTTACGACCTAGTGTCGATGTAATATCTAATGAGGATACAAGGTAAGGGTGAATATAAAGAAACTGCAGAGTAATTTGTAATGAGAGGGGAATATAATAAAAGCCAAGACTTAGATGTTGTCGTTAATAATTTACAAAGGTATTAGTTCAAATAAGTTTAATTAATAAATTGAATATTGAGGATAGATATTTTGAAGATTAACACTTTATCAAGTTGCTTATACTCAATTTTATCTGTTTATCTGTTTATCTGTTCTGTCAAAGTGTGTTGTTGATCTGTTTTTCCCTAAACACACTTTGACAGAACATATAAACAGATAAAATTGAGTGTAAACAACTTGTAAAAGTGTTAATCATAACAATGACCCTGAGCATTGTATTGCAAAACGTAGCAAATCCATACGTAAGCAGTTATTTTGTTTAGGCATCTCCTGAGATAGCCGACCAAACCAACGACGTATGTGGCCACAGGGGTGTAGTTTCTTTTAAATGTAGGCCATGAATGATAAACACAAGCACAAACAATTTATTTTGAAGCTTAAGTTTTATTCATATTTATAATCATATTTGGGAAAGCTTGTTGTTACTTTATAAATTCTTTAGTCAGTTAGATTATTTTATAAACACATTTGATACGTGTACATGTTGGGTTAAAATTAGAAAGAATTTATTCAAATTATTGTTTGTGCCAATAAATAAAATCATAGGATTATGAAAAAACATTATTTTGAACTGATTCAAACTATCTGAACGATAAACGACATTTTTGTCTCGAGATAATGGGACGTATACAGATCCCAAGAGACAAAAATGACACCATCCTCACATTAGTTTTTTTTAAGTGAAAATCCTAGGGAACAGCCTAGGGCCTAGATGATAGCCCAGTCTTTCACTCCATTCCCCTCCTCCCCCAATTAAAACCCATTTCCTCAAAAAAAATTTTTGTAACACCTCATTTATTTATGCAAGGGAATCTCCTTCTTTCATTACACACACAGACAATTTGGTGGCCTTGGAGAAATTGCTTGCTTATTACAGTACATTGGGTTAAAAAAACTACTCCCTCCCACCCCCACCCCCTCCCACATCGGTGGGCACGTGGTTTCAACGTCAGGCTCGTCTAGTCTGGTTTGTCGCTAACGTGGGAAGGTTATGGCTCAAGTCTCGGCTGGGTGTACTGAAGCATTTTTTTCCCCTCCTAAATTGTTCCCATTCTTTTTTCCACGTAACTGTTGGTACATTTCTTCTAGATTATACCGTCCTTACCCCTACTATATTAGCGTAATTAAATTCTGATATTCAGGATGGGAAGTAAGACGCTGTGATAGAAAAACAAGGAGACACATACTCTTACTTATGGACCAATCATCGAGCGTATTTCAAAATTTCTCAATCGTTTGGAAGGTTAATTTGAACTCATTTGTTTCTAATCTAAACACGTTAGTTAATCATCGCAAGCACAATGGAATTTAAAATGAACTAATTGAAAATCATTGACATCACAGATGAGCTTAAAATAAAACTCAATATAAAATCATTGAAAGCACAATAAAGCTTAAATGAAACTCATAGTTGATCATTAAAAGTTCACTTGAGCTTATACTGAGTGTATTTGTATACCAATCACAAATAAAAAAGGAAGTCAAAGAGATTGGATCAGAGTAAAAACGGAGCACCCAAATAGGTTTTAAGATATTATTACCTATTTAATAGGGGGTTGTAGTCCCATGCAACTAATATAACATATCTGAAAGCCTCTTTTTTAATACTTACACCTATATGTTCATTCTCTATCAAGTACCCTTATCTAAATGTAGTGAAAACCTCAAAGTGTATTGTGATATGCACGTTAGCGATCTTAACAATCAGTCGGGGATCCTCCCTTACTATTCCAGACAGTGATAAAGGGTGCTGCAAATTAATTCTCTAAATTTGTAAAACACAACAGAATCACGTTTTCATCTCGTTCTTGTTGTTTTTGTTTGCTGGGAAAACTTTTTGATATTACCTTTTGATCACGCACGTGTTCACAATTGCTGATGTTGTCTATCACTAATGCTAATATTTCTGTTCGACGATTTTTGATAAACTTTTAACTAAAAAAATAATATTATTTTTACGAGAACTACCCAAAAATTCCGATTTTTAAAAGGTCAACATATTTGAGTTAAATATGTTTCTAGACAAATATAAATCAAAATAATATTAATTTATCAATAAAATCTCGTTATGAAACAATTAAATAACGATTAAATAAACAATTAATCAAGTAAATAAGCTCACCATCTCAAACATATTAATAATAAATTCATTCATATTTTTAGCATCTTCTCTAAGTTGGTAGCATGTCTATGTACTGAATCAAATGTCTTAGATTTGATTCTTGTCATTTATATTTATTTATTTTAGGTGGAATTGAGGCTTCTCCTTCTAAAATAATGAATTGATAGTCGTTATCTAGTTATTGAACATATATTTTATAATTAAGTTAATTTGTTTGTCATATGCGGGTTAAATCAGACACCTAAATAAAATGGATACAGCAATAATGATATTGTTAACTTGTTACTGATAAAATGATTACATATTTTAAAATATAGGCTATGCATGAATTCTCAGCGCAAATGTTTATAGTGTTAAAATTCGCCTTCTGATTTAAAAAAAAAGCGTAAAAAGAGGTAAAGAGTGGAGTAAAGTAAAAAATAAGGGTCCCCAAAGTGAAATTACATAAAAGTTTCAACTATGCTATCTTGAAAAACTCTCCGTGTTAATTAACCTGGGACCACATTATCTTGCTCCCAAGACTATAAAAATATTTTAGAACAATACCTCTGGGATAATTTATGAACTTAATCAGAATAATAGAAGATTGGAAAAGGAGAACGAAACAAACTTGCACATTTATATAAAACTAATTAAAAAGTGCTAGTTTTCAAATGAACATTGTTTTTCTTTATCTTGAATTCAATTGAATCCAACTAATAAGCAGGTTTAAAAAATTAATTAATTAATACTCTTAATAAACCTTTTTCTCTTTTAACAAATATATAGTTGATTAACAAACACCAAATAAAGTTGGTCGTTCATAAATAATTATAGAAACAATTTGATAAGTAGATAAATCTATACCATTTGAACATGTTCATGTGTTGTTTATTCGTGTGCATGTTAGATTTTGATTATAAAAATATACAACCTTATCTTTAACTCTGATTAAATCTTGATTAAATCATCTTCAAGGACCAAACAACGATAACATTTGTATTAATTTTCCCTCATCCGTATTGTTAGGTGACCGATTAGATTATTAGTTTTATTAGTATCCTATTTACATCTTATTTACATTATTTAAATCTTATTTACATTATTTAAATCTTATTTACATTATTTACAGTACATTATGATTACCTTAAAACACTTTTTTTGGGTGAAATCTGAAAAAAAAAGCTGGGATTCTCCCTCCAAAACTGCTATTTTGTTCTTCCCTGCATTGGACTATCTTTTAGAGAGTTAAAGGGTTGGTAGTGGTGGTGTGCTGTCAGCTTTCAATCTTTTCAGCATGTAAGGCGACGACTTTACTTGTTTAGTACAGCTGCTATCACACAAACAGGGAGTAACCAACCATGAGAACTAACCAAACCCATAATAACCGAGTTGTCGTTATTATATTATTTTTCATTTTTTTTTCACTAAGCCTTTCTTCCTGTTCAGTCTATTTGCATTTAATTAGACTAATGGGTTAGGTCTGAGGAAGGTAAATTGTAAAGGGAATGCACCCACATTTTCGAAGACATTTACGAAGAGGGATTGTAAAATCATTCAGAGAAAAGACACCCTCAGTACACCCAGATGGGACTGGAACCTTGACCTACCCGTCACCTGCCAACTAGACTAGACTAGTTTCACATGCACTTCGAAGGTCGTAGTTTTATGAAAGACAAATCAATGTCACACATATAGTATTATTATTATTACTATTAGCATCGCTTCTTACTACTCGTTCGGGTTATACGCACTTACACTAATGTGTAATGGTAGGGTGATTGTGAGATAAAATGGAGGACCTACAGTTTAACGTGGAATCCGAACCACGCTGGAGGCCTGGCATATAAATCTGTGCCAGGACAGAGGATTGAACCCCTGGCCCTGAGCGCAGAATTCTTTGACACCTTACCCCTATAACACCAGGTCACCCTTATTGTAATAGAAGTAATTAAAAGTTAATAATTTGTTTTGAATAGATGTTCAAAAGACAGTTAGTGTAAGGCTTGGAAAAACATTGGAACAGTGCAAAAATATCGGTATAACAAGAAAAACCATTTTATTGATACATCAATATATCGATGTTGGTATTTTTAATGTCTGTTCACACGATCTTGTTTTGGCGCATTACCATACAGTCGTAGGACATTTAGTGCTGCATCGAATGATTGTGCGAGCTTGTTTCATTACTCTGCGTTGCAATAACAGTGTCTCAGTTACACATCCTAATTTTATAGCTGAGGAAACTGCAGGTATTATGGAGTAAAGATTTATCTTTGCTTTCTATCTCTCTCTCTCTCTCTCTGTTACCTGTTGCCAAACCTTTTAGCTTTCAGTTGTTGGGAAGTGAGGGGGGAGGGTTACTTGGTAATCCCTCATTATAAACAATGCGGCATGAGGAGGTTGGGGGGTTATATTGACAGGCAAACACATTTCCTATTGGTGTACAGCCTTTTCTAGAAATATTAACTATTTCCACAATCGTATTTTTTTTAGGATTTAAGGTTTTCTATTCCCCACGTAATTATGCTTAAAACTATTTTATGTATAAAGCTTTTTTCCTCATAATTAATATAAAAACAAAGATATTACAACGTTCATTTTATATTCAATGCTATAAATTACATTGTTACTTGTTATTAATCAGTAAATTAGGAGGAGGTCAATATCAATCAAAGCTTTAATTTTCTCTAGGGTGGGTAATTCATTGTTACGGTAAACTGAATGTACCTTTTTGCGAATTTCTGCTCGAGTAAAACTGTTATATTTATCCAAACGCTTCATTTGAGTTCAGTTATTTACTTTTTTGATGGGTGTCTGTAACCTTCCCTTAGTTTTGAATTCTTGTTTAATAGAGATTACTAACTTATAAGACACACCTGTAGCTTCTGTTGTCTGCATTGCAACTTTATTTACTGAACAAGTTCCATCTTAACGAAAATAGATGTAGACTCTTAACACCATTGTCCTTTATTTACTACTTAATATTTTCCTCTCGGAATGTAATTGTTTGTAACATACCAGAGATTCCAAAATTTGTATTATATTTTAACTGTTAACAATACACTATTATTAAAATAAATATGCACATAAAACTATAATTCCACAACCTTATGGCAAAAATACAAAACGCACAACCAACACATACAGATACGCACAAAATCTTAACGTGATCAATAGCAAATATTTTTCTACATAGAGAACTAAATAAACAATCATATTTTATTAGTAGATGTTTTTGAGCTAGTTATTAGGAACACGAGACTCAGGCTACTGTAACTTTACGGCTGTACTGGAGGAAGAGGCACCAACTACTGGCAACAACGACAGCCCATTATTGCAAAATTTGATATATATTCGAAGGAAGACTGATCACGGAAAACAAAAGAATGACAACGCTGTTGTTCAATAGTAAGCATGAAGTTCCCTCAGCAATGAAATTAGGTGTAGTGATTCATTATATGTGATTATAATATCATAGGGGTGTTTTTTAATTTGCATACCTACTGTAAGCCTTATATTTAGACTGCCTGGCCATTGGTGCAAGAAGCTACAAAACGGATAAAACTGGAAAGGCGAAAGCTCAACGTACTTCGATAAAACTGGAATCGCGTGGTCACCAATGTGTGTGAGTGTGTGTGTGTGTTTCCCCATGTGATTCCTTAAAATGTACCCTATTCGTTCTGTTCTATCGATTAGGAGTACTGAAAAATATATATAACGTTAACCATCCTCTTCTCCAACTCTACCTTAACCAAGATCCACCCATTGTAGATTTTTTTTTCGTTTCTTTCCCAGCTCCCTCTTGTTTATAATTAATTTGAAGTCTCTCCATTGGAGAATAATTACCACCTCCCTAACCCCATCGAGGCCCTCTTAAACTATTTTAAATCTGCCGACTACACGGTTACCACATTCCCAGTGATGAAAAATGAAAACTCGTCAATCTGTTCTTTATTTATGAACCTTTATCTTTTTTTTTATTTAGCTCTTATAAAATGGGCTGTAAGAAATAAAAATAAAAATTAAAGTAAACCTAGAGCTACGAATATTTATTTGACTAATATTAACGTAGCTATCTCAACCACATTTTGTATTGTTTTGAGCACTCAAAATTCAACAAATTATGTTATAACGTAGCTTACAGATTACTGAATTTTTTTAATGTTTAACTATTTTAAAAATGGCTCCAAAGTTTTGGTTCAAAATCGGTATCTTATTGATGTTTGATAGGACACATTACACTGTGTACTTGTTTTTGTGTTAAAAAATCATTTACAGTTGGTTTACTAATTTTTCAAAAACTTGAATCTTATAAAAAATGGTCCCATTGGTTTGGTTTAAAATCGGTAGCCATCTATAAAGTTTTTTAGAATATGAATTATTGTATCTATTTGTTTTTATATAGGTATTAATTTAAGATTACTGTATTGTACTGATAAAGGATTTTTGAAAGAAAAAAAACTACTTTATAAAATGAGAATCTTTAAAACTATTTCCAAAAGTTTCAAATTTAAAAAAAACTAATTTATTTTAGGAAAACTAACATATACTATAATCGTGTGAAATAGACCATACAAATCAATTTTGAAAAAAATTTTTGAAGATCTGTCAGACATAATTGTAAAACTTTTTGGGGTTCAGGCCATATAAAGCGTAAGGTCTCATCAAAATCTCAAGGTCTAAAATTTTTACGATTATATTTTTAGATTAGATTAGAAAGTAAAGAATGATAAAAAAATCAATGCCCCTTTTTTCACCTTTTATAATAGCCCGCTACCTCATCGGTGGTGGTCTAAAATATGTTCTTATATAAGGTGGTTCTTTAATGGTATTAGTTTCAAATTGAAATGTTTTTTTTTATTTTATTTTAATTGTAGGTAGCACACTTATATAAAATTTTGCTTAGCAATTTTTACTTATTTTATTTTAAATATCATAACTACGGAAAAAATATTTAAAATGGCATTTTAGCACAGTCATTAAAAAATTGTAAAATGGAGTTGAAAAGTTTTAGCCCCGCCATAATCAGGAGCTCTCATGCATTAATAGACCAGCGTATAAATTACCTTAATAAAGTACAAATTAAAATAAAACAGGTGCTCAGAACTATCATCTTCAATTCTGACAGAAAGGAAAAAAGAAATAACAATTAAAAGTTTTTTTAAAAAAAACTTTGTTTTTTCGCTTTTATTTTATACTATCCACATTTAAAAAAAGTTTTTTGTTGGAAAGAAAGGGGTTGCGTGGCTTGAAAGTATTTTAATGTGAGCCCTCTTAATTACGACAGCAGCTAAAATTAACACTAGACGGGAAGCGTAAAACTATGCAGTCCATCCGATTTTACACCCTGCTTACACTCTCAACCCTCTTACACTTTCATACCTTGTGCCTCGTATTTTATCTGACTTTATTAAAACCGTTTGATCGATAAAATATCAGAACCATTTTTTGGAGAGCGTGGAGGTTATAGGAATCTCCTGGTCGCTTCCCCCTCCTTTTTTTTTCGCCACCCTTAGTGCAATTTTATTGGTCATCGTGAAACTCCACGTGAGATTAAATTCATGGGAGGAAATAAAGAAGGCAATTTTTGAAGTCGGGGTCTAGTTCATTGTAATTAGTAGCTAGATAAATGAGAGGTTTTTTCTTAAAACATATACTTTGAACATTTATGTCAAAGAATAATACTACTTTAAATGAATAAAGGATTCTAAGTTATAAATTGCGGTATGTAAATGAGATTATATTCAATGGATTCACAAGTAAAACGAGGATAACGAGCCAATATCGTTAAACCCTATCAATGAGGAATTCCTGTATTGTTAACGTTCATGATGGCAACTCTGGTGCTACTTTTGATTTGATTTTAAAAAGTTTACATAAAATGTAAAGTTTGTTTTTCATTTGTAATTAAAAAATTAATGTAGCTAGTGTTTATTAGAATTGTAATTTGTTTTATTTAAATAAAAAACGCGGTGGCCACTGATCGGGAAAAACAGGAGCATTGTGCAACGGAGGGGGGAGGGGGACTAGGGAAAAGTGCTTGAATTTGGTCGTCTATCGAGAATTTAAAGACAAGCACCCCTCTAACTGGCTTATAGGTGCATCCGAATTCCAAATAGCTTCTAGATATATATTATCTACAGGAATCATAGTTTAAATAGTTTCTAGAGACATCAAATTTGTTTAAAAATCCAGGCAAAGCCTATTCTAGATGGCTTCTAGGGGTATCTCAAATTTAGGGATTTTTGTAGGAGGGGGGGGGGAGACAATTCAAATAATTTAAAGAGGTATTTACTAAAAATACTTGCTCGGGTACCAAAATTTGGTGGCGTGTTCAACACAACTTTAACAAAAAAAATATTTAATTCAGATTAATTTGGTCAACATCTCACAAACAGAGTAAAAGCTTTTTAAAAAAGTGATATTTTTTTCCATGAGGGTAAATGTTCCTATGTGTCTAAGCTTATATGTTCTATATATAGCTAAGTGTTTGATCTATACCAAATATAGATTAACTTCAAGCGACCCTTATCAATGGGAGCATGGACTAAATGTCAGAGTAATCTATTCTAGTTGGCCAGTGACAGACATTTTGAGGATCGAATCATAGCATGGCGTATTAAGACGGTATTTTATTTAATAATTTCCCACAATCTCTCCATGCAAATGCAGGTACATTACCTTTAAATTGTATCTTCAACCAAGTATAACAATATAGTTATTATTATTATCATCTTTATAGTTATTATTAATTAAGTTTAGAGATGATTTGTGGGTAGGTGGATTGTACACTGCCACCCTGCACCATGATTTCCCTCCAAATGTGGAATTATCATTGCTACCTTGCACAATGATTTCCCCCTCAGTGTGGATTGGGCAATGCTAGCGTGGTTAGCCTAACCTTAACGAAATAAACTTTCCCCTTTTCCCTCTCAATGAAAACCAATTATTAATCCCCTGACTTACTGTATGTCGTAGCTAACGTGAAGCTGGATGACTTATACTGGACTGAAGTTCACTGGTGACTTATTGCATTCATTCTCAATTAATATTCTGCTATGAAGTGCCCAATCCGCTTGTTTACCATTCCTTCTAGTTGAACAGACGGTGCCCAAACCACTACAACCCGGTGCTTTTAAACATGAAATAATTAGCCAAATTTTTTGTTTGTTTTTTTGCACCGCGTTTTACTACCCTTCCAGGATATGCGCATACATACATACATACATACGCTAAGATGTTAGGGATGATGTAGGTTGAACTCATAGAAAGTGTACCCACATTGGCGTAGAGGGAGCGTGGGAAACTATTTGGAAAAAAAAATATCGTAGTTTACTCTGCCGGGATTTGAACTCTGATCACCCCGTCACCCAGTACAATAGTCAAATATGAAAGTGACGCGTTATACCATACGAACACCAATGCAGGTTTCAAATATTTGATCGTGTAATTAAAATAAATGTGTCTACATTGGGTGATTGCATTTTAAGAGGGTGTGGTTTGATTCAAGGTGATACAGAGGACGATAATTTAATTTGTTTAGACTGTATCATCCTGCTAATCAATCATTAACTATTTAGGCTCTAATAATGGCTGTTTATTATTAGGTTCCCTTCTTAGTAATTTAAATAGTGTTGGTAAATGTCGTGTGGTGGTAAAATATGTATGTTTAGAAAGTAAGTATGAAAAACCTATATTAAACAAATATTTCGATCTGTATTTAAAAGACCCATAACTTGCTTTACAAGTACCTCTTACTACAAAACAAGTTTAGTGTTTAATAATCTTTCTCTCATTCGTATGATGAATATTTGAATATAAATCTTAGTAAATCTAGAAAGTGCCTCTCCCTCTATACTCTCTGGGGAGTTGAGGAACATGAGTAAGGTCGACACTTACGTTGTGCACAAGGAGATAGATGAGCCCATAGAGAAGCTTCTGGGACCTAGAGGGATGCTTTCGGGTTTTTTGTGTGCCCTCCTCCCTTACCCTCTCATACCACCGTTCTACATCCAAACTGAGCTACATACCATGAAATGGCAGGGAATAGGTCATATTTACATTGGGAGGCCAACGAAAACAATCCCCCTCCTTCCGGCTACGCTGGCTCTATGAAATTTCTTTCCAGGCGCGTCGGCCATGTTTGTATTGAAAAATATATATATATTTTTTTATCTATATTTGATACACAGTTAACATAATTTATATAATTAGATACCTTTTAATAATTTCTGTTTAATCTCGCATTGGTGGGTACGCGGGCTAAATGTAAGGTCCAACGAGTTTGGCTCGCTGGTGAACCGGTAGTTCGGGGTATCAAATCCCTTCAGAGTTTTACTGAGAGTGTATATATATATATATGTATATGTATATGTATATGTATATGTATATATATATGTGTATATATATATATATATGTATATATGTATATACGTATATATATATATATGTATATACGTATATATATATGTATATATATGTATATATATAAATATTTGTATATATATATAAATATATGTATATATATGTATATGTGTGTGTGTGTATGTGTGTGTGTGTGTGTGTGTTTTGTAACATTTTATTTATTTTTTTTGGGAAAATTCTACAATTTAAAAAAATAAATTGGTATATTCCTTCTTTAAAAAAAGTCCCATGGTCTCAAATCTTTACCGGAATTTCAGTGGTGGCTCGTCGTATTAATTTACTAAAGTGGACCCTTACTTACAATCATTAAAGAATAATATGAACAACAAAACCTTTTCTAACTACCGTTTGTGAATTATTATACATCATACTAAATATTATTTCTGTTTTCAACATCCCTTTTTCTCTTAATACAAAGCTTACAGCGATGAATAAGGTATCAGTGGATAGGATTTTTTTTACTTCTGACATAGCATACTCAGTTTACTTTAAAACACATTGTTTGTTTAAAATTCAAGTCAAAAGAAAATCTAACAATATTTCTGTACCAATTACTGAGAATAAACTCTCTTTGCTATTTTGTATATATACTTCGCTAAGTATTTTATTTCAACAACCCAACAAAAGACTAAATCTTTTTATAGGGGGCTGGAGGGTAGGCGAAGGTTAAATGTGTGAAAATATCACTAGGGTTTACTGGTTTTAAAATATTCCTTTCATCCTTTGTAAGAGTGGAACTTGTTTGTTAGGTACCGGTAATTAATTGTTCATTAAAGTTGGTAAAATATAACCTAACATAGTAACATTGAGTTGTCTAACATGACAGATTGTGCTGTGTATTCAGTTTTAGATTCATATAATAATTTATTTTCAAGTAATTTTTGCACTCCAGGCTCGTCCCTTAACCTTCTATTTGATTGCTTTATGCATACCCATAATAGTTTCCTCACCCCACAGCCTGATATTTAATTTTTAATGTGTGTACGTAATAATTTCTCCCAGCCCTTTACCTGCCTGCTATTCGATGGCTTTATGCGTAATAAGCTACCCTTGCACCCACAACCTGTTATTTTATTCCTTATGTATACCAGTTAGGCTCCCAGGGTTATTTCACGTGCCAAACACTGACATGGGACCAATGGCTTCCCCTCCGAAGGAAGTTGTGCTACGGATTTTGATAGCTCAAGAAAAATCCGTTGATGTTAACTGGGTTTGGATTCTCAAACATCGTGTCCTGAGGCAAGCACTTGACCCCAAGACCACCGGGGTCAACATATATTAGCATAGTTATATAAATATATATTAACATAGTTATGTATATATATATATATACGCAGCACGTGGACACTTATATATCAAGGATGTGGCCAAATATGGCAAATCTAAAACGGATTCAAAGGGAAAGTGGAAATATCATAAAACGTCAATATCTTTAAATAGCAATTTCTTGAGTTCAGCTAAACCAATTAAAAGTTTCTTTTTTTTTTTATGTAAAAACATTTATATTGAGGATTACATGGTGAATGATGATCAAAATGTTTTTAAATTGAAACGGTGAATGATCTAAATGATAGAAATCTTGAGTTTGCACTAATAAAATTTAAATGCTACAATTGAGATCTATAACTACGAAACCAAACGCTTGATGTGTCAACGGACAACTAGTTTCCTATAAAGAGGAGAAACTTCAGGAACGCCAAGAATGTCAGGAACTGAATCTTTTATTTATTTTATCTAAGGAATGACAAATAGAAATGCACTATAATTATTGTGGTAAAATACTTATTTTTCCTAATATTAATTATTTTCATCTGAATATATGTCATGTGTGGTCAAGACACCCACTATAGATTGTCTTCTTATATTGGTCGGAAATGTCTGTACATCTGGGATCAAACTTCTAAAGAAATCCAATTCTTGCTGATGTGGTTTTTCACTGCTTGAACTTTGATTTAGGAAATCCAATCATAGGCCCACCAACTCCATCATCAGATGGAAGAGGTGGAGGAGGTTTCTTGAGATTTTGGGGGAGTTGGTGGGGGCCAGAGGGAAGATATTTTTGTGTTTTATTTGTGAAGGCCTCGTCAAAATAGATTGAACTTTTGGGTTCACAGCTGTCCTCCGCCGTCTTGGATTCCAGGTCCATCAGTGTCTTCACTTTCATAGGTTTCTTTATGTAGTCTTCAGAACGAGGTTGCTCTAGTCCCTACAAAAAATAATATAAATTCAGGAAAATTTAAATTGTCTTAGTAGTAAATAATAAAAATTATTTCGATAATTAAATATAAGAATTAATAACCTAAATGATCAGCCTCTTGATCTAGTGGTCAGAATTCATGGATACTAATGTAAGAGGTCATTGGTTCAATCCTCAATGGTACCGTAGGTGCTTTTCCCAAAGAATAATTGTGCCTATAGCAGTTTGGTTGATTAAGATTATGATAGGTTTAAGAATGATTCTGGCCCAACATAATCATTATCATCATGAGGCCAAAATAGCCGCACCTACATTGTGCCTCAATCTCAGAGACGGTTTCATATCTGCTGTTGTCAGTAGAAGACCAAGAATTTCTATCCGACACAACCTGGTAGCATACTCTGACAAAATTAAATACTAATAATAGCTCAAATCAGAGTACAGAAAATAATATACATATGATATAAAATAAGTAAAATAATCAAAATTTACTATTTACGCTGTCGGTTTACTGAAACAATGAGGCGCTTATAGCTTATTTTAAGTTTCATCATTTAAAAATTCATGAAGAAATTTATTCATTTTCAAATATGTCTAGCTTGAAATACCAGAGTTCTAAGTTTTTTTTAATTGTTGGAAACATAAATCTAGTTTTATCAAACACACAGATTATTTTTTTATTAAAATTACATCAGAAAATTCTAATATAATTGAGGATAGTTGTATTTGAATTTAGTTTAAGAACCGCCATTCCCTTAGTTCCACAGTGTGATGATATTTTCCTTTAAATGAACGGTTTCCTAGAATATCTTTTCTGGAATAATGTTTGTTTTTTTGCTGCTTACTTCTCGACATGCATTGGTCTGGTAACACACAAAAGCCCACAGCCATGGTTATGCTAATTTTCGTACTTACAATCCCACATAATAAATTAAGAACAACATTTCTACAGTCCAATTTTCAAAGGTTGAACCTTATCTGAAACCTATACAAGCTACTAGATCAACTTAAACTTATTCACATGTAGTCTCGGGCTGTCATTTTAATAGGTCTTATCTATACCTATAAAGTAAAACTATTAATATAAAAAAATGGTTTAATAACTAACATTAAAAAATGTGATAATATTTTATAAAGCTTATTCCTACCAGAACCCTACTATAGGTTTATCTATAATGGTTAGAAACGCAGTGCCTTAAGATTGGAGTTGAGGGAATGAAAGAAAATATCAGTGTTTTTGGTAGTTTTTATACACATTTTTTTGCCCAAAATAAATATATTGCTTCAGTATAAAGGTAGTTTAATTTTCTTCGCATGTTTATATCAACAGGAGTTGAATATATATCATGAGCATAGCGGAATCAATTGAGAAACTTTTGGAACGACTAGAAAATGTTGTCATTAAATTCCAGGTCAACCCCTGACAGATATTCAACAAATATCACCATGGGAAGAAAATTAAACTCCTTTTTGCTACCGGCAATATTTTAATTCATTAGACCAAAAATATGTCTTGTTATACATACTTTAAAAATATTTCCTTTTACTCGTGTTACCTCCCTTTCTACCTTAATCATTATCCATGTCGTTTCATTGCTACAAAGAGGCCAAATATGGAATTTATATTCATGAAATGCCCATTCCAATCAAGTACGAAGGATGTATGTATCCTCTGATTTGGTCAAAGCTATGAACAAGTTATGTCTGAAAGTAACGAGTAATTTGTATACAGGATCGAGGTATTGAATCGACCAAGATAGTGTATCAGATATACATCCTGCATTGATATATAAAATAGCTTAAAATTAAAATACTCGTGAATATTAAAAAAAAACATAAAACAGCACAACTCCATGTCAAAAACCCTGTTTAAATTTTAATCTATGAAAATAATTTTAGAATTGGTTTAAATATTATTTTTTTAAATTGACACATGAACATGGGTATTGAACCCTAAATCTTTATTCTAGTGCTCCAATATATCCTCTACCACTTAAATACACAGGACTCTTTACCTTACTGAATTTGTGATAGAAATGTTTCAATTCTTCGCCTCCTATAGCTATGGTTGAACCATAACCATCGGCGAGTCGATGTCAGAATTATATTATCGATTGTACAAGATTTAATTTTACAGCGCTGGTGTGATAGGCCTATATTATATCTCTGTGGTAAGTTAAAGTGCTAAGTTAATGGTCCTGGTTTAGATTATTTGTCCAAGTATAACTATTCAATTACATTTAATTTAATTTAAAGATGTTTGTAGAGACGTCTGTATCCGTAACCAAAGTTAATTCCCGTCATCATTTATAAATAAAGAGTTTTTTAAATTTATAATATTAATTGCTTTTAATTATAACTGTAAAGCATTAAATATGTAAGTATTATACATTGTTGATTATCTATTTCATAATTCTTAGTATAATATACTACGTTAAAATGTATGAGTCGGAAGGGGTAAGCCATGAAAGATGAGTCTTAATGTTGTAGACGAATATGTGGAAAAGAGGAAGATTAAGTGTTTAACGAATAAAAGATCATGTATGACTCAATGTATGGATGTTGAAGAGAAGGGAGTATGTAAGGATAAGGAAGTGTGTAGAAAGTTAATGAGGATGGATTATGTACGGATTTTTTTTTTTTTTTTTTAGTTTTATT
>CABFOV010000040.1:139653-174973 GCA_902141375.1 Timema poppense | reverse complement strand
TTTTTTTTTTAAATCCCAAATAAAATTAATTAAATTATTATTGCTATTACCAAAAGTATTTAGAACTAATGTGTCTGTTGGCGTTATAAGCTTCCATCATAGAGAAATAACTAACACTTGACCCTTATCTCATTTTTCGCCTTCTTAAGAGTAAATAACCCTTGATCGAAATTTAAATCATAGTTTCGTAAAGGTGGCTAGCCATTTCCATAAATAAGAAATGCATTAGTTAGTGAATTTATTAGTTAAATAAAATTTTAATTTTTCAGGGCAGTTCTTAAGTTAACAAAAGTTTTGAATAATAACATCAAAGTCAAACTATGAATAAAATTCTTTAAAAAAAAAGAACCATCAAGTACGCAAAAAAAAATAGCTTAATTAACATAACGGAAATAATTAACATGGCACACTGGCATCCATTTAACGAAAAAGGAAAGTAATTATTTTTCGAGGAAAAATAAACAACTGTACAACCAAATTATAAAACGTGGAAATATACATTCTGGCGGACGAAGGAGAGTGAGTGTTTATTTCTATTACTTTTGTTGACAAGAGTTTAAATATGTAAATTTAATATAAAATGGTTTGTTTGAGTTTCAGGAACGTGGTATAATTTGTGTGAGGGTAGTTTCTATTCTGTTATAATGTAGAGTAGGTGCAGACGAATTATTCTAATCGAAGGGTGGTACAGAAGTGTGTTAAAAGGGACAGAGAAACTGTTCTATTTTAAAACAAACATGGCTTTCAACTCCCTAAAGGTCTAAGGACACTTTGCAATCAGAGATCCCCTAAATTCACTACCTTGTTCACTTAATTCACTTTATCCTGTTCTTTTATTTTATTTGCGTTTGTTCTCATCTCACTTTCTTAATTTCTTTTCTTCGTCACTTTTTCTTTGTATATCTGATTCTTCGTCTTCATGGGGTAACTTTTGTTATTATAACTTTAGTAATTTTCTAGCCCTAATGAAGCAAAGGTTTATATTTATTGATTTTTACCGTATATGCTAAGGTGTGGAAAAATAAAAGTAATATTTTTTTTAGATTTTTTTAATAAAAGATTTCATTCACATCCGATTTTTACATGTTGTTTTTCTGTATGTTATTCTAAGCTTTTGGCGTGTTCAATTTAATTTGTATTTCTATAATATTTTGATTTATTACCTTATGATAATATAGGTAATATAAACAAATTGAGTGACTCTTACTTAACGTAACAAAGATTTTTTTTGTAATAATATGCCTTAGTAAGTTTAGTTAGACTACATTTATTCATTTTAAATATTTTGAAATTTTAAATAAAAGTTATTAAACCAAATATCACCAATTAAAATAAGATAGTTTTAATATTGAAAAATTTCTCGAGAGCAAATTGTTATATTACAGAATTTTTTAAGGAAGAAAAATATACAAATTAGATTAATTGCACCCACATTTGTGTGAAGATAAAATAATAAGCCATTTAGGAAAAACCACCCTCAGTAGGCCTACATCAGATCGCAATCTAAATCATAAACAACTTAAAATTAAATACCAGATTTAAGGAAAGAATAATTAATTAAATAAATAGTAAAACTAACAATTTAGTGATATTGTTTGGGACATTTTGAAAACTCTGGTGTCTCCTTGGTTTGAAGAAAATTTTAAATCACCAACTCAATAAATATAATTTTTACCAATTCCAACAGATATGATCAACTAAAATATAAAATCATTCTATGAGATTTGATCAAACTTCACATAAACAACCACTCTGATTTATATTTTAAAAAAATTCAACCCACATAATATATTTAAGACATTCACTTTATATTTGTGTGTAGGGAATACGAGTTAAGGTCAGCATATTTGAAGTTCTTATGACAAAACGTTTGTTTTGGACAAAATACATTTTTAAATAACTCTCCAGTAGAAACATATAATATAATTTTCTGCACATGTTGGCCTCGGCAGTTCTTTAATATCATTCAAGGGTGTCCTGGAATTTAATGACAACTTTTTTAATACATTTAAAAAGTATTTCATCTATTACCGCTATTCTCACTACAGATATTCAACAACTATTTATAATTACTATAATATGAGGAAAATTAACCTTTATATCGCTACAGGAGCAAAATTTTATTTATTTTGGCCAAAATATGCTTTGCTTTAAAAACAACAAAAACAATATTCTTAACCTGGGTTCCCTATATCCCCACCATTAGATGTGCTATATATCTATTTGGTACCAAACTCTTCTCTTACTTGGAAGGAAATCTGAATGGTACTTTTGGGAATCTCAAACTTGGAGCATTTCTGTGCTCCAAATCTTCTCACATCGTAGCTTGATGCATCGCGACTTTAAGGATGGAGGGGTGGGTGTTTTGGTGTGTTTCTGGAAATGGCCGCTAGATTGCTGTGAGAGCCCTCGTGTTCTATAGCCCATGAATATTTGACAAGCATTCTCACGTGAGATTTGCCAGAACCGAATGGCGGGAATGATCACGGAAACCGCCTCGGAATGGTAAACGTTTACTCCCCAGACGGAAACTGGGGAGAAAGGAAGGTTATTTGTGTAAGTGAATGTATGCGATGTGTCTTACTACTAGTCCGGTATATTCCCATACTCTATTTACACTAATGGAGTAAGGATGAGTAAGGTAGAGTTTAAATAAAATCTAACCGTTTATTTATATGGCCAGGGTGAGAAACCATTTAGGCGAAAACCCTTTTAATTAGACTATGATCCGTCTCCGTGGTATAGTGTGGTCGGTGAACTTGGCTACGAGTCTGGGGGTCCCGGGTTCGATTTCAGGCAAGTAATTTGGATATTTTTCTCTCAAGAGGAATGATCCCGATGGTTGGCAGGGGTTGGAAAATTAGGCTTGAATTAGGTTTAAGACTTCCACTTGCTCCACATCTTCATATTCACTATCATCTTATCATTTCATTGCGGGTACGTGTAGACACCTTACAAACAATCAAAATATAGGTGACCGAACTGGATGTAATGTCTCTCCCACTCAGTATTGCCATACGCCATGCATACAATTACACACATAAAAAACAAAATAAAAACCACCCCTGGTCTCTTTGTCATCATCAATCGAATCTATTGGGAGAGTAATGATTCAAGCTTGATTCACACGTTAACCGAAAATAGAGAACAGAATACGCTTACACACCTATGATACATTGCAACAAAAACTTAAAGAGCTGATTTTTAAAACCTATTTTATTTTTCTAGTGGATGAACCTATATTTTAGATCATTCCCCCTATGAATGTTTTCAAATTAAAATGACACGTGGCACAGTCCAATACATAGATACACAGGTGTTACATTAACGGATTATTTCAAATCTCCTCACAACGGCCAATGAAATTCTCGGCTCTCTTCTGGCTGTACATATCATGCGTTGTCAAATGCGCATGTGCATGGATTTGATATTTGATTTGAGTCTCGCGTGCCGAACATCTCAGGCAGAACGGATGAAGTAGACATGAGTTGAACTTGAGCAGAACAACTCTTTGGCTTAAAGTTCGTCATGTGAGCACGTTTCTGTTCTGCGTTTGTTTTTTTCGGCGCACGTGTGAATCCATATTTAGACAGAGGCCGTTGAGTTGAACCTCGAGATAATTCCTACCCAATTTATCAACAATTTTCAGAGTTATTAATTGATTAAATATTATCAGTTATTAAACTGAAAAATATATAATAAATTAGTTTATTCCCCGTGCATCGGCTACTCACAGCAAATTAATTTGAACCTTTCTTAGTAAACCTATTTAAGCAATTCCTCTGAGTTATTATAAAAATATTCATTCAAAGATTAATATAATCTATCTACGGTAGGAGAGATAGTTAAGTGACAGTTATGAAAATTTACCATGTACTCAGTCGCCAAACCATATTATGTGTAAGAGCATGTATTAAATGGCTGTATAGAAGTAAGTGGTTATATAATTTTTACATAGGCATACAACCCGAACGGTTAGTCAGACTGCTAAAATAAAGAAAATTACCACCATGTCTTATTACCTGTTCGAGCTACAGTAGCCTCATGGCTTCTTTGGTGCTGACTGACAGCTGCTAAACATTATATTTTTCTGATCATATGGTTTGGTGTAGGGATACAAAATTTGGTCTGGTAACTTTTCAAAGCCATCATCTCTCAGCTGTGAGCTGTCAGTCAGCACCAAAGAAGCCACGGGGCTACTGTGTATGAATTTGTACTAATAATACTACTATGTTAGGGATAAGGAAGGTTGAACTAAAAAGTGCAACTGCCTTTGCGTGGAGGGAGAGTGTAAAATCATTTAGGAAATAAACCCAAAACACTTGACTTGGATTCAAACTCTTATTTCCTTGCCATCAGTAGTTCAGTCTATTGCAAGGGGGATGCCTTTGAGTCTTCGACCATTCTGCCAAAGCGGATATAGTATTAATTGAGGATTTAAAAGGTTCTTTCTTCGAAGTTTCAATTATAATATTGATTTATTTAATCGTTTCAAGTCAATGCTGACTATCTGTGACAAATTAAAACTAAGGGGTAGAATTTAACGGAATTATAGCGGTACCCATCAGGAAAGAGGATACATGACTAATTTGAATATTATATATTTATCAAAATATCGTGACCGGATTCAAACTCCGGTCTCTTAGATGAGAGCCGTGTTAAAGAGTTCTCCTAGCTGTGTTGCTCTGGTCTAACCAGTTCCTTACACCAGACCTCCTTGATGTTTACATGCTGTCTGGATGGTATCAGTACAAAATCTACACATAGCTAGCAACACATGATTTCAGGTCTCAACATAGGTAATTTGTTCTTCTTAGGCGTACCTTTGACTTGAAGCCTAAGTGCTATGTTAGATTGAGCAGGTGTGAGGTTCATCTCATGGGGTTCTTCCCCCTTTTACCTTTCATCCCTTCAGCCCTCTCACCCCTTCCCAAAGTAAATTTCAACCTAGAGGCTATAAAACCTAGTCCAAGGAAAAAGACGTGATAGTTTGGGGAGGGGGGAATATATATATATATATATATATATATATATAGTGTTTTAAATTTTTTTCTTTACCTGAGGGTTTAACACTTTTTCATGTGTGTGTGTGTGTGTGTGTGGCTTACCACCTTCTTTTAAAATACCCCCCAATCCCCGTAACTTAGCTCTACTGCAGCTGCGCACTTTGTGGTGGTTGTTTATAGAGTAGCATTTAGTTCGCTTCGACACCCGTCTTATATTTCTCCCCCTCCCCCCTTTTTTTTTCTATCGAATTGTAAAACCCAAGATGTTACTTGAAAAGATTGATGAAAGCTGCTACGTTTTATCTTTGTGGCAAGGTTGGGAGGGAGGCGTGACAAGGGAATATGTGGTTAACCCCTGATTGCCTATTTTAAACATTTCAAATCCCTTTTAGCTCTATGTTATATAGAATGTTTTTTTCTTAATGTCGGTTTCAAATACCGATGTATTCTTCGCCGACTTCCGTTATGTTTCGGAAGGGATATGTTTTTCAGGCATTTGCTTACTTAATAACAGTGAAAGAAAATATATCCTTACAAACCACATGTTTGTTTGTTATAAAGTGTAGTATTACGTTTACACATCCATAAATATTAATTTGATATTAATTTCCATTGACCCACTTTAGTGGATGCACGGTCTAAGGCGTCACTCTCCGCAATATATTAGTCTACCGATGACGGGGAGATCGTGGATCGAATCCCAGTCGAGTGTGTTGAGGCGGATTTTTCCTAAATGGTTTTCCACTCTCCCTCCAAATAAACTGTATCTAAACTCAACCTTCCTCCTCCCTTAAATAATAGTGTAATTAGTGAATAGGAGTATAATACAAACGGATAGTGAACGTGGTGCTAAAAATATATATCCTAGCACCCACCGTGTCTTATTTATGTTACCTGTCTGACCGATTTGCATATTTAGGCCAACACCAATAAGCGAGGTATCAGGAGGCCAGAGTTGCGAAGAGGTGTACTCACACATCGAAGAGGGAGAATGGGACACAATTTTAACAAAAACACCTGGATAAACCAGACGAAAATTCCAACACTGACCTACCCTTTAATGCCAAACCAGATGAGATGAGACATTCGCCATTGTGTGCCCACCTATGCAGGGTTGTGAGGCTTTTTTTATTTTCGTTTTATCAAAGCATCTCACCATTCGTTTGGGCTATAAGCATATTTGAGATACTATTCACATAAAATAATCCAAGTGCATTTGGGTAAATTATTTTACAAACTTTTAACTATTTTTTGTTGTCCATTTTTTTTTTCTTGACCCTTATATACACCCCAACACTAATGGATTCCTTAACACACACACCTTTTTCTCTGCCTTTGTCGGTTCATCTTTATGATTCATTTAGAAAATCCCACTATACAGCCTTACATCTCCCCTTCATATATATAAAAAAAGTATGATTTTGGTAGGAAGAACAGTAGAAGTTAGTTACTAAAGTTACTAAAACAACGTTAATATATTCATACATAAAGTCATGTCATCTGCAGATGTTAATTTTGATAGATATTATCAATACCTATCAAATAACACAAATAATATAAGAAAATATTATCAATGTTGGCCGCAAAAAAATATGTTTTTATTTTCTCTACTGTTCTTCCAACCAAAATTAGGGTATATATATATTCCCCATTGGTTACTGGTAAAAAAGAATTAAGGATTGACTAAAAAAACGGGACAATCTAAGCAAGAAGTATCAGTGTAATGAGATATCAGACAAACCTTTTTGCATAGACCTCAGTCGTGGTTACAGAAAATATATATACACCAGACCCATAGCCTCCAGGTTAAAATAGTTGAGTTGATAAGAAGAGCTTGAATCTTTCACCACGGGAGATCATTAGTTGCAGACCCGAGTGACAAAATTTCTGTCAAACAAATATATTTTAAAACTGTCAACTTTAAAGATGCTTATACTAGAGTACAGACGAAAATTTCCTTCAAATTTCCATAAACCAGCTTTCATAAAGCTAGTTTCAGGTATGAGAACCACCCCCTTCCCATGAACCATTTCCTCAAACGAGCTTACTCAGACTGCAAATTACAAAGTAACCATATAGACTAGTGCTCTTTTTTGTTCTTTTTTTAATCAAGTGAATGTTTGCAAATTGTATAATTTTAAACAATCTTCAAATACATCGACTACTCGTCTGAAAAGGTTTGTTCATTGAAAGAAGGTAAGGCTAAGTTCACACTATTGCGGTTTATTCGATTCTGTTTTCTCATACGGTATAGCCGTATGAATTAAAAGAATCGAAAGTGTTCACATTATACGGTAGAACCGTTTCAGGGCAGCATACGTTTTGTGTTTACTTTGCTACAGTTTCGTGAAAAATGGACGATGACGTTGTGACCTTGGTTATTTACTGGTATAATAGGTGTAGAAAACATAAACAAAATCATAGAATATTTTGAAAGCATCCTATTGTATCACGACGTTTAACACTGGGTCACTTTTGGACACTCATGTTAGAATTGCGAAGTGATGAAACAAAATTCTACAATTATTTTCGCATGTCAATGTCAGCGTTTAACGAACTTCTAAGAAGATTGGAAGGCTATTTTAAAAAACAAGATACGTTTATGAGAAACAGTATTAGTCCAGAAAAGAAATTGGCTATATGCATTAGGTAAGTAAATTGATTAGTCTCTCTATAATCAAAAGTTTTTTGAAAGAAAACTCAGTTAATAGGGTATTTGTACATGTTGTCATCTCTGTAGGCAAATAAATAAAATGAATTAACTGTTCCACTAAGAAAGACTTGGTAGGCATAACTTTTTATTATTTAATATTTATTGGCAAACATAATAATCACATAATATAATCATACAATATTTTGATCGAAATTAAATATGTAGGCAACTCAAAAATGAGAAAAATCAAATATTTCTTCCGTATTATTCAAATCGGAAGCTGGCGATTGTAGAGCTGGTGTCGAATGGAGTGAAGAACTATCCAGTGAGTTTGTCGAGTACCCTATATTTTGTTAATGTGTTGTAGTACATCCTGAAATATGGTAATAATTAGTTTGTCTCAGTCTCTTAATACTTTGTAATAGGATAATGACACCCGTTTGAAATTGAAGGATATCATCTTGTGTTGAGTGTTGAAATAATGGGTAAAAGATTAAAAAAAGAGTTAATTGTGGATCTTCTTCTTTCAGATTATTAGTGCTAGCATTATCAAGAAATGTGGTCATTTTATCGTCGACCTCATTTTTTTCCCTCTTCAACTTTGTATTTTTCCTTCTTTTGTCCGATATCTCTGTACTTCCTTCCTTAGAATTTTTCTCTCCTCTATTGTTTTCTATTTCTGCACTATTTGCATTTTCAGTCCCCTCTTCAACGTGGCTTGCACTTCCTTCTCCTCTTTCATTGTAACTTTCTTGAGAAATGGCATCTGATCAGAAAACGTATATGGTTTGTATTTACTAGCAGAGGAACCAGATTTATTTTGATATTTCCTCTTTTTACGATCTTTAATCCAGTTTTCTCGAATCTGTGTCCATTTTTTCAGAATTAATTTACCTAAAAATAATAAGATATTATTGTGGTTTTTTTTTCAAATATAAGTATTCTGGGAGTCCATATAAAGATTTACATTATTCATTCAGAGTCGGCACCTCAACAATCAACGCCATCATTAAAGAAGTGATGCCCAAAATATGAAGCAATTTATGTTACAAATTTATGTAGCCTCCTACAAATCAGGAATGGGAACAAATAGCAAATGGTTTTAAAATAAATGCTAATTCCCCCCCTCCATCCTCCCCTGTAATGGTTCCATAGATGGGAAATATATTAGAGTTAGAAAACCATCAGACAGTGGCTCAATGTTATCAATTATAAGGAGTACTTTTCAATTGTATTAATGGCTGTTGTGAGTTCTATATTACAGATTCCCATTTGTTAGTACTGGGTATTATGGTAAAGACTGCGATTTTTCAATTTTCAAAAGTACAAACTTCTTAGGGAAATTGAGATGTGATACTTTGCAAGTACCTGAACCGAAGCCTTTGCACCCACATTCCCAAGTAAACATTCCCTACGTTATTATCGGTGATGAAAGTTTCACATTGAGTGAACATTTATTGAAACCTTTTGGTGGAACACACTTAAACTAAAAAAAAAAGTGTATAATTATCGTTTTACAAGAGCTAGAAGGTATGTGGAATGCACACTTTTGGTATCCTTTCGAACAAATGGAGAATTTTTGATAGGCCCTTGGACGTAAATTTTGACACGGTGGTTAAGATAATTAAAGCATGCATTATTTTACACAACTTCATTATAGAAAAAGATGGACTGAATTTCGGGTATCTTAGTGATCAAAATGAAAGGGTGTGCTTTCAAAACATGCCAGGAGAATAACGAAGACGTGGTGGAGTTACAGCTAATACAATTAGAAATGTGTTTGACAATTATTTAGTGCCTGAATATGGATCAGTTCCGTGGCAAAATGAAGCTATTGGTTTGATTAATTAATAAATTATGCTTTGTAATAAATCAACTATAAAACTTACCAAATTCTTGTCTTTGGTTTTTATAAATTTTTTCGAAATCTTCTTTCAATATTACACAAATCTCCCTCCATGCCATTTCACGTAATACTTTGTTTTTTTATATTTCTAATGTTTTATCCTTTATTATGGGTCTTTCTTCAATCAGTGTTATAAGTAATTTCACAATAATTGTATCAATTGCAAAGACACTTCTAAACACGTCCAAGTAAGTGCAGTGACTGCCCAATCCACCCCCTCCCTCTGCATACGGTACGTGGGTGAAGTACGGTTTTAAAAACCGAACCGTGTGAATTCTTTCGTTTAGATACTCTAGCCACTGCAGCCGTTTCGTTTTTTTTAAAACCGTACGCCACATACAGTTTTCGGTGACCACACACGGCAGCAAAAATTCACTATTCGGTTTTATTTACCACATTGGGTTTTACCGTATAGTGAGAACAGAAGTTTGCACGCCCAGCTGTCACAGGCCGGGATTGGCTGAATTTGATCACGTGATCACGCCCCCTCCATATCTGATTGGCTGTTGGTTTTCCCCCTCCTCCTTTCCCCATTTCCAGTGTTTCAAACTTGTTTATAATTGTCTTATTATTTTTTTATATGTGTTAATTGATTTATTATGTTTGCTCAGTGGCTATTTATCTTTGGTCATTGCTTTTTTATTTGTGCTCATTCGTTATTTATGTATGGGTAGGATTTGGACGGGCCATTGAAGTTTTTTTACTGGTGACGGGAATTTATTGTCTTAGGATTGGGATGGGGCGTTGGAGATTTTAAATTTATTTATTGGCGTGCAGTCCACGGCACTGGTTGCTCCTCCCACGGCATCGATAGTGAGCCATAGGATCATCTTCTCTACCCAGCCGCTTAGCGAAATTTGTGACCACCAAGCAGCTGACAGCGTATCACGGCCGTAAGTCTCCTTTCACTATTAATTAACTCCCCACCCTCCTTACATCACCACGGCACAGAACGAACTAATGGTCACTGACTGCTCCCTCTTGAAAGACTGTTGGACTGGCTTTCACTTCACCCCCTTCCCTCAATTCGTCATACCCTTAACATTGTGAGGTCAGTGGGAGTCATACCCTTTCTATGTGGGGGTCGTCAGATGTTGCAACAGCAGTAACTTGTTATACATTTTTAAAAAGGATGTCAATGACCTTGTTGAAAAATCATGAACCCCTAAGGCCACTTGGTACAACAGTCGTGGCCTTATGAAGCCCGCCGGTTCAGATAGGCTTTCTAAATGCCCATATCTAGGACCAATGATTCGATCTTCCTCTGCCAGAAGCCTTAAATTTAAACGCCGTGCCCACCGAGATTCAAACCTCTATATCTTTAGTACAGATAATGTATGTTAGAATGGCCGTACTTTCTGCACCCCTTCCACCATTTTGCCGGTTGACCAGGTAGAATGTGTACCCAAATTTGCTTCAAACTTCGATCACTCTGTCACCGGCCGTCTAGTGACGCCTTCCTTAGACCATGCGACTATCGATGCTAGAATAGACAATTTATATAAAATGCACATGAGGTCATTGACACTGGAAACCTTCCTCGGCAATGGGTTTTCACGATGACGTCATTACGTTGTCGAAACCCTGATGACCCATACCTGCCGCCAGTTTGGTGGCTTGACAAGACAAGTAGAGCTAGGAATAGATCACGACCTTGAATGATATCGCAACCCTCCCCCTAGCAATGGGTTTTCCCAGAGCCGTCATCGTAATGTCGCAACCCATACCCCCCACAACCCTATGTGGTAATGGGTTTTTCCTGGTGATATCGCAACTAGAGAGCATTGACACAGCTCTAAATATAAGCAATCAGGGGCCTCGGAAGCCTTACGGTGATTTATAATCCTGATTTAGGGGCCGCTATCCCCCATCACAAAGGTTTACAAAAATCTGTTGTTTGGTATCGTCCGTTGATGTAGGATCCGTAATTGACCGTAGGAGTAAGGTAAAAATGTTCCAGCGTTTACGTGGAGTGAGGGAGAGTAGAAAATCTGCCCCAGTTCACCTGAACGAAACATGACCTTTCCCGTTAAACTTACCCTTTTCGTGTCAAACGTCTATATATTAATTATGAACCCTCCAGCCGTTAATCTCAACCTAAAAAAAAGCAATGCCAGAAAAATGCAATCAAAGTTCACATGCGATTTAAAAAGCGAACATATATTACCCACATAGCATGTATTATAATGTTCAGCATGTTTTACTAGCCGCTAGGACTATCCAAAAATTTAGAATAAGGGGATAGGGGTATGAAAGGTAGAATTGTAGGCAGTACTAGTTTGATGGTGTACTGGGAAAGCCTTTAAGAAAAAGCACCTTAATACACCTTGACTGGAGTCAAACCTGAAAAACGCCATCACTGGCAAACTATAATACGAGATTGGCGTATTTTTTCGTGGGCCCACTTGTTTTTTATTTATTATTTTTACATAACTTACTTACTTACTTACTCACTTATTTACTCACTCTATGAAAGCTTTCTCAACCCACCGTATCAATCTGGTTTCGGACTAGGCTCACGCAGAAGAAGTTAATATGTTCCTTAACACTATCCATCGTAGAGAACGCCTTTCGTGTACTAGGACCCTCCAAATTATTAATGGAATAAAACAACAAATTACAGCTTTTGATTTTTTATATCTTCAAAAGAAATGAAAATAAAATAATAAAAATATTGTAAAAGAAACCCTAAGAGACCAGAAATAATCGATTCGAATATATGGCTGTAAATATTTTAATGTAATAAATGGAAAGGCTTCTAATTTTCTATCGACTTCTCTTTACACAATATCAACCAAAAATAATATCTGTATTTAGAAAAGTTTCGTGACATGATATGGCTGAATAATATTCAACGAACGTTTTCTAGGAAAGAAAAATATGAATTATAAAATTATACATAAGCTCGTGATTTTATGTTCCAAAAGAGAAAAAATATATAAATAGCAGGTTTTGACATATTTGTGACTGGAAAAGGCAATTTGTAGACATTGATATGAACATTAAGTGAATTCTGTATACATAGTATGCCTGTGTCATTATTTTCCCAGATTTTTTTTTTCAATAAATGATATATTTATTTGACCTAGAAAGTACTTGACAAATCATAGAGGGTATTGTGTTTTGATATGCTCCATATTAAACAGAAGAGGAGGTCTAAATAGAATTGAAATTGAATTAACAGGGAAATACTTAGTCCTGCTAGAAATATAGATGTGTGATGCAGACTAAATGCGATTAAATAGGGGTCAAAGAAACCTTATGTTTTATAATTTAACTACAATTGTTTTAAAATTGTAATCAGTTTATTTTCGATTAAACTTCACGCGAGATTTAGCAGCTTTTTGATTAAAGTTAATGTATGGAAACAGATAAACAAATAACTACAAATAAATTAATTTTTAATAGTTTCACGAAAAAATTTATAAGAAAATCTTTTTTGTTGGCTGTTTTGAATATTAAAAATAACAATCCCTATCATAAAAACCTCTCCGTGAGGATATTTCACCTCAAGTATGCGGCAACCTTAAAAATAGATCTCACGGTGGAGTAATCGGTAAGCTAGATACAAGATTACGGTGATAATGTATTGAAGTGTGATTTTCTGTATTATTAACTCGACCACAGTGAAAATGGGTTTAGCAAAACAGTTTATTTTTTCATATCTAATAGATTTTTTTAAATCTTATGTAATTTGATTTATATAAAATGGCTAGGCTAAATTAATCCCCCTCCCTCCCTTCAAATAAATATCTCAACTGTGAGTTAATAACATTCCATGGCAAGTATTTTCCTTTTTGTATAGTATCTGTACCCTTACATGATTATGAAGTTGAGTAGGCTAATAATAGTCACAACAGAATTGATCACAAGGATAATGTACCGGGCTTTGAACCAAGAAGCCAGGGGTTTAATTTCAAACATATGAACTGGTATATTTTTTAGCACTGTGGTCCACCTGCTTCTTAACTGGCAATAACTTACTTGTGAATTTATCTTCATAAAATTCCATATTCTCATACTTAGCTTAGGTTAGATGGTTTGGGTCAATGATAACAAGACGGGCTGTCAGCGTTGAAACGCTCAGAGAACAAAGTAGCAAAGGGACACAAGTCCATACAATTAATTTAAATCTAAGAAATAGTTCAATATATCACCGTTATAGCTGGTTTATAGGTATAACAGAAAGGGGGGTAAGTAAGAGGAGGTATATTTTAATTATTTCCTCCAGTGTTGGCTGTTTTTATGTAGGGAAGAGAAATAGAAAAGTAATAGCTTAGTGACCTTCAAAGAAACATTTATTAAAGTTGGAAAACACAAGCAATTCCGATGGAGAAATAATCGTTATTTAACAAAATTATTATCCATATTAATTACCTCTTGCTGTGTGTGTACAGTTGAATACTAGGAATAACATTATCTGACAAAGAAAAGTTATTATATATATGCACCTCAGAGCCTGATTTTTAAATTTTTAACTAGTTTTTTAATCAGCTATATTTAACAAGTTGTTGAAGAAAATATTGTTAATCTGGTTTAGAATTAGGTTTCAGAGATAACTGTGATAAAAAATATGCCGCATCCACCTAGGTAAAAAAAAAGTGTACGAAATCGACTGAAATTCTAAACCATTTTTGTAGGGGGGAGGAAGGCATTATATAATTTTTATAACACAGTGGGTCACGGGAAACACCGTGCGGGATTGCTGGTTAATAACAACTATAAAATTACACGTATACTATAGTAATATAGTCAGGCCTGACCTCAAAAAATGTGTTTTTATTTCCTAAAAGAATCTTTCTATCAAAAGCCTACTATACAATAACACACTCATTATTATGTCATGGCCTCTCTCAAACGTTGAACTTCAGATGAAAGTTTTGAGACTTAATACAATCTCCGTGTCTGTGAAAATCACGTTAAATAATTTAACAAACTTTAACGCGGAGGTAATATAATAATTATTTAAAATCTGTTATGAAAACTTTTAACTCAAAACAAACTATATTGTATTATTTTGTGACTTAATTTTTAATCGTTGTATTTTTTTTTTTTTTTAGATCCATTCTTCTATAATTACACTACTAAATAGAAGCTCCCATATTTAAATGTATCCCCATAGGTCCTTCATTTATATTCTTCTTTCTTTATAACTACCATTATTTCTTAAACTGACAGGTTGCCAAGATAGCTTGGCATCGCCATGAATAACAGTTTGGGGGAGGGAAAAAAAACTAATTTTGTATTCAGCGCGTGGCCTTCGGCCCGATACTTTTCAGGTGTGCAACTCCCTATCATTTGAAGAGTTTTAAAAAAAAAAAAAATGGGTGGGAGTAATGGAGGGGGTTGAGGGTAGGAGGGTCGAGAACTTTAAGGTCTTCGCTTCCTCAAACACCAAAATATATAAAAGTAGGAAATAGATGTTTTTGGAAGTAGGGTCGAAGGTTCTTTCTATCCGCTACCTTTTATAATGGGCACCAAGGGAATTATCAGTTTGGTTTAACTTTCGAAGCAGCCTTGCGGAGTCCAAAGAGAGAAGGTATGAGAAAGAAAGAAATAAAAGAGATAAAAAAAGTAAAAAATGTATTGGTATTCAAAGATCACCAAGAAATAGACCCGTTTTCTTCATACACGTTTAATGCAAACAATAGGTATTTTAAAATGAAAACTGATTTTTCAATACTTTGTAACACGATAATTGCTTGAATAAAAGTCATTAAATGTATTAATAAATCCATATCTTATATAAATATAATTTTTTATGATTTATGAAAGTGATTTTAAACCTTTTCCATCTATTGTCTCCCTGAGCGAGGTGCTATAATAATTGAATAGACACACCATTAGTTTTTTTATGGAATGATTTTATCTTTAAAAAATAGTAAGGGGGTGTTTAGAAGTTTAACAACTAAAATTTTATTGAGTGTGCCATTTTTGAAGGTAATGTTGATCATTGATTTAAGAAGAAATATTTTATTCCTCAAAATTTTTCTCGTTTATTTTTGATCTTCCCTTAAATTCCCACGGTGCACCTGCTGACACTTCGTGGCACACCAATGTTCCGCAGTACACCCGTTGAAAAATGCTGATTTATTTTGTGAAAAGAAATATATTATACTTTTTTTTTTTTCTTTTAAAAAATTATTCATTTTTCTGTGAGGCAGTGGTTCTGGAACGTGGATATCTTAGCCTCGTGAGGACAAATGATGAACTACTTGAACGAAAAGTAGTGGTTCTGATCTAAAAAAAAAAATCCTGTTGTTCTGCTGACAACATAACACCCTCTTTCCATGTAAGTTGGCACTATCCTCGCCAGAAGACGGTGAACTATCTTTTGGTACAGCTTGATTTCGGACTGACGCCAAGGATTTTATTATTCACTTTGTTAATGAAATAACAAATTGAAGACCATATACACATTCAAAAATCGGAAACAAACATGTTTATAAAAATACAAATTTGTTTTAAATCATTGATCTCATTACTGGCCATACAGGTAGTCGTGGGTGAGTGGTCTAAGGTGTCAGATAAACATTGCACTTGATATGTGGTGGCTAGGGTTCTAATCTCAGCTGGTGAGGTCAGTGTGTTTGGCTTTCCACACATGTTTTCTCTTCTTCTCATTATGCTGAAACATTTCTACTAAATCATCCTCTTTATACGTGCCCGTTAGATTAATTCCCTCATCAATAACCTTTATATTAAAAGTACAAATATATAATATAACTAAGCGCTACTAAGCTATCTATCCTAAATTAGTAGTATGAGAAAGATGAATTTTAAGAGAGGTCATCAAAATTCACCTATGTAGAATTAGAAGTAGAAAAAAAAGTTGATCCGAAATTTAGCAGAAATCAAACTCCAAACTTTCACTACAAATTTCGTTTCTTGAAAACACTTTAGTTTATATTAGATTTTTACATTATTTAGGAGATCATTATCTTAGGTTTATTAATTGAATTATTTTTTAAATGTTTTATATTGAAAGGTTGAAATAAGAAAATTTTAATGCATGTTTATTATATTTTTACTTGAGATTTTAGCATGATATTTTTTTTAAACAAGGCCAGTTCCAAACATGACCTACAAATTAGCATAATCTAGTACAGTCCCACATATGTATTATAATTCATTCTCAGTATTAAGAATATTTATAATATCTGGATATAGGGTCCAAAGCATTATTTCTTTACCAGGAATCCAAACACACTCATTCTAAACAAAGAACAGAGAATGTTATGAATTAGTAAAAAGAGTAAAATGCAATGTTGTAAAAAACAAGTCAATATAATATTTGAAATACTTTGCCAAGTTATAGTGTAATACAAACGTTAATTATAACTATTTACCCAAAATCTATTCAATTGACCGGAGTTATTTATTATTGGCGCTTTTAACATTCTTCTCCCAAGTTGATAAAATAGAAAATGGATCACTGTTGGCTTTTATGCTCGAAAGTAGGAGAAAGAAAAAGCGGCAGAGAAGCAGCGAGAAAAGAAGGATCGGTCGAAGAAGAATAATTTATGTTGTTGGACTATGTTCATTTTCGATATCGTTTTGCTTGCCTCTCTCTTTCTTTTTCTCTCTTCCCTCAAATATTGACCGCCCCTGCCATTCTCATATTTGCAGAGCACGGGGGGAAGGCAAAGATTGAAAACGAGTTGGGCTTATTCGATATGAATCTTTCTCTTAGTTTACTCCCGTTTTTTTTTTATGATTTGAGGTTTATAACATGAACTTTCTGGGTCGACTGATAAGATATCTACGTGACTTACAAACTAACTTAATTCTACAGCAGATAAGTGTGTCCAGTCACTTGGACGTTAATTAAAGAGAAGCCCAAATTTCACCAGTGATAGTATTAAAGTCCATGACGAGAAAATAACCGATGGTATTTCATTCAATAGGCATACCCACTTATAAAATGGCATTTCAACATTATGAGGAACTTATTTTTTTTTTTAATACTACCTTAAAAACCAAAGTTATTAACGTATTCATTAAAGAGATAGGGATGAAGAGGGTTGTTTAAAAGGACATACACCCGCATTCAAAGGAGGAGAGGAGAGAAAAACCAGTGGATAAAAATATATTTTGAAATTAACCTCTGGTGCAACCGTCAAGATTAAATCCTTGACATCTCCGTCACAAGGACTCTGATATAATGGAGGTCTGAAAGTTTAGTCAACGTGACTACTGGTGTAGCTCTTTCGACCAGTGTGTTAACCTTAACTTATTATTTCTTAGCACGGTTTCTTACCAGCCTTAAGGCTATACACTTATGTACTAATTACGCTGATGAGTTAAGGATGAGTAAAGTTTAATTTTAGAGGAAGTGTAATCGCATTTGCGTGGAGGGAGAGTGGAAAAACATTCACACTCATTACCCCCATAATGGGATTTGGTCCCCGATCGGTTGTATAGTATATTGCAAGGTTGACACCTTAAGAATATGTGGCCACCACAATGGTACCTTAACTTAAAATAGTGGAGATAAATAAACTCTTAAGATAAAAATGACATTGTTTGTTGAAATTTTCTAATGTGTTAGGGTCTTCGCAAGAGAACATCAGCGCGCTTAGGTAAACGGTTGAAATGGGTATGTGAACAATGCTAAGAAAGGCCAATGTTTTTGCAATTTTTTATAGAAAATATTTTTTTTTATAAAAATAAGCAAAATAATTTTCCATTAGAAAAATATGATATAATTTTGTTTATATGATAATATCAAAAGTTCTTGAATATCTATCAAGGATGTCCTCGAATTTAATGACAAATTTTTATCTTAGTTAAAAAACTTTCTCATATAATCCCGCTATACTCATAACAGTTAGAATCCCAGTCGAGTGTACTGAGGGTGGGCTTTATGAATGGTTTTCCCCTCTCCCCCAGGCAAATGTGGTTACACTTCATATTAATTTAGCTTTCCTCATATCTAACACATAAGCGTATAGTCCAAATGGGATGTAAAACGTTGCGTTAAAAATAATTAGGATAGTTTCACATCATTTCCTAACAGTTTTAATGAACACATGATAGCCAAAATCTATGCGTATTGTTTAAACACCCCTTTCTAAAAACTTATATTCCTCTCCAACCCCTATTCTTACGAAAAAAAAATCAGATGATGGATAGACGTGTCGAACCGCAGCTTGGTGGCTTTGAGTTTGGCGTTTCTTGCAATCTGAGCTCAGCTAAGCAATCTTCATCTCCTTCCTTTTCGGGTCCTAGGATGTCGAAGTGAACGTTGGAGAATCCTGGATTTCACTCCTAATACTGCTTCGTAAGCTTTGCAGTAAATTGCAGATTACAAACAGCTGATGTGAAAAGCAAAGCGAAAAGGAGGGGGAGGTAGCGTAATGTGAAATTGGGATAAGTCCATTAAGGTGTGATAAGCCAGCCTTTTTTTTTGGAGGGGGAGAAAGGGGGGTTAGTGGGACTAGATACATAAATTAGTTTCCGTGTGATCTAACTTTGTTGATTGAGTTTCACTGACTGAGAGATTCGTAGTAATGTATTGAAACGAAGGTAAATAGTTTAATGGATGAATAAGGTAGTTATTGGAGGGGGGGAGGGGGGGGCAGGAGTATTTCAAACCAGGTCAGCCTCCTCTTGGATGGATCAATTAATTTGTATACGCAAACAATGTTGTGTAGTACATCCATCTAGGGAAATTGAATTTTTTTTAAGTTTTATTCCGCAGATTGCTTTTTATAAAAATAAAACGTAAATGAATGAAGATATATTGTGATCTTTACTATAAAAATGGTAGTTGTTCAGTTTCAAAACCATTAAAGTATTCCTCAAACACATTATATAGAAATATATTTTGATACAGATACAGATGTGCTATTGGTTACATATTTCAATTGAATTAAATATAGTTTAATAATTGCCAGCTGCCACAATGGTGAAAGCTATAGTTGATTGGCCGGTTGTCAATCTAAATATTTTGACCATGACCTAATAAGCGAAAGTGAGCGGGGATACAATTATTTTATATAAGTTGAAAAATGTTTTTTATATTGTTATTGTTAATCGTATGTGTAAGTTTGTGTCCGGTTGTGTATTGAGATTTTTTTTGGTTAAAATAAGAACGTATGATTATCATATATCACCAGTTTAAAAGTAACTGTGGTATTGAATTAATAAATCAATAAATATAAACATCCAAAATGGAAATGGCCTTCAACACAATTCACTAATTAGAAGTATTAATTAATACTGAAAGAGAACTAATAAAGAAAATGTAAGCATGGAGGCAAATTTTAACTAATCCGAATCTCATACAAGAATAAAGAAACACCTTAAATTTTGTATTTGGAAATACCAGAGAATAAAGAGACGAGTATTCCTCATCATTAGTCTATTTTCAGACATGCAACTGCTTCGGCGGCCTCATGGTCTAAGGCGCTACTATTATTATTAGCACCGCATNACTTACGCTAATGTGTAATGGTAGGGTGATTGTGAGATGAAATGAAGGACCTACAGTTTAACGTGGAATCCGAACCACGGTGGAGACCTGGCATTCCTCACATTCACAAGATGTCTTGTCAGAGGTGAAGGAAGGGTTTGGTATTCAGATAAATCTTTGCCGGGACCAATGATTGAACCCCGGACGCCAGCATAGAAGTCTGACACCTTACCCCTAGATCACCAGGTCACCCCTAAGGCGCTACTAAACGGATAGTAAGACTGTGTACTAAAACTAATAGTAAAATAAGTCTCCTGTCTTGAGATTGTATTTTTATTTCTTGGCTGGGGTAAATGTTTATTAAATAAAAAAGAATATAAATACCCAAAAAAATACGATATAATTACCTCTTGCTTTAAATAATATAAAATTAAATAGTATATTATTAAAATGTACCCAAAATTCATAAGTATGCCTATTTGTTAAAAACCATTGTTAAGTTTGCAAATATATATCTGCAAGGCCCTTTGCTCACATTTATCATTTGTATGTGACAATTTGCCAGGACGCACTAACTAAAAATATTGTTTTCTTTTCCCAAATGTTGCGAGAGAGAGAGAGAGATAATTTTTGATTTTTTTTTTATATTCAATATATTTTACAATACAATATGAATCCATTTTACTCCCACTAAATAATTATAATAAACTAAATGACAACGCATTTGATGTCAAAATTCATACCTCCAAACTAAAAGTAACATTACATCAAATCTATAAGGTAAAAAAAAAAAGTGTATATTTTATTGCATCGTCCAGTTCCTATCTAATCAGTAGGGATATGCCAATATCCGCATTATGTTCAAACCTTCCTCCCCCGTGGAGCAATTACACTTGAATGTGGTTTGTAATAACGCTCTGCTAGGAACGGAGCAGTAAACCGCACGGTTACCTACCAAACTGTAATAAACTGGAGAACCGTTAGTGCTTGCACCAATGTTAATTAAATTCCAAGAGGTTTTTTTTATCATCACTGTTTTTAATCACGGGTTATTAGTTTGGCCTGTTCGTAGCGAAATTTATCTATCGTAGTTTATATGTGGAACTATCCATAATTCATAACATTCTTATCATGAAGCTAAGATAATAAGATACTACATACACTAAACTCAATTTAATGCAATTATTTTAAATATCTCTTATTTAAATTATTTTGTTTATTTAAAATGTATAATATTTAACACTAAATATTATAAAATATTGAAAAGGTATTTCCATGGTAATATTACTATTCCAAAATTTGAACAGTTATTAAAAGGGAAATAAATTAAAAGGAGGAAAATAAAATGTCTCCTGGCCCACATTTAGAAAAATAATCAATTTTAAATATTTTAGATTCAGCTTAGTGAACATAATAGTTGTGACATTAGTTAAATATCTTAATTAATTTACTTTTTATTAAAATAAATAGTTAAGTTACCGACAACGGTTCCACAAAATTATTTCAAACCAAGATTATTAATTTTACAAAACGAAGCCGAACTTAATAGGACTTTTAAGAATGTTATCTACATTTTAAGAACAAATACAATAACTGACTGGGTATAGTAGACCTTTAACTAACTAACTTAAGCTGACATAGGCTGTACTGTACTTACTTTAATTGTATTGAGTCTACTGGTAACCTCATAGTGTCCTTAGTAGGCCTATATAGGCGCATAGTTGATATTATTTACTTACGTGTACTAAAGAGCGCACACAGAAAATAATACACTTAATTTAGAATCTATATAATAATCTAGTAACAAAAGAAAAACTAAATGGCTTGCACTTGAATCAATTGTTATTTTATGTGTTTATATTCTTTGACAATAGCTGACAGTGGTTTTAAGATAACCATATAAGATAATATAAGAAAATGGCTGATATAAATCTTTAAAATAGGTTTATCCTAATTCGCCAAAATAAACTATGATAAAAACATCATTATAGAAAAATAATTCTTACTGCAACATGTTATGATTGATCCTTGGTCTAATAAGTCAGAGCTTTTCATCATTCAACAAGATAAAATATTGTAAAAAAAACACCATTGTAGAAAAATCATTACCTTTAAAACTGGTTTACAGTTTATTAGATAAGAGTTAAACTTAGTAATCGTTCTCCTAAATCAGCAGATGATATTCACTCGTAATAATTAGTCTAAGAAACACGCACGTGGCAATATGCACCCTTCTAACACCCTTTTAAAAAAAAAAAAAANAAAAAAAAAAAAAAAACGTGACAGCGGTCCTAGAAGGTTCGATACTTTAATCAACGTAGCATATGGTACAGAATACGGTTGTTAGTTAATATCTTGAGTGAAAAGTTGTAATAGTCGCTTAATAACATTTTGAAGTGAGTAGATTATGTGGCAGCAGTTCACCATGCTGGAAATGGTAGTGAAAAAAAAGGGGGGGGAGGGTAGCGGATGGTTGTGAAGATAGTAACTGCTATGCGGCAGCAGATACACAACTCTATTAACTTGATTAAGTATCACAGATGCGGCCAAATAGCCATTACGCCACGTGCTGGTGGGTCAGAGCCAATCATAGGTAGCCGTGATGAGCTGAAATCTGCGGAGGTACTCACGGTATATTATGATTATTTATTTAACTAACTTGCATTTGCGGATTATATTGGTGAATTGCCAAACCCTTCCTTCACCTCTGACAAGACGTGTATTAATCACAACTTGTGAATGTGTGGGAGGCCTGGCCTTCACCGTGGTTTGGATCCCACGTTAAATTGTAGGTCCTTCATTTCATCTCTCAATCACCCTACCATTACACATTAGCCAAGTGCGTATAGCCCGAACGGGTAGTAAGACGCGGTGCTAATAATAATAATATAATAATTATATAATAATAATAATAATAATAATTGGTGAAGCTGTGGCAGAAGTAAGGGGGGGCGCTTATATAATTCTTATACCACAGTGGGTTACGGGCAACGCCATGCGAGATTGCTAATTATATAATATATAGGTATATGATGTATATAAAAAATTATAAATTTAAACTTTGAATTTAATTTTCCTGTATTATGTATGACAATTAGATCAAATATATATATATATATGTTTTATCTATATGTCATACATATATCATCATACATATATAGGCTACAGTTATTTATATTATTATTATCATTATCATCTCAGTTGTTATTTTAGTAATGTATTTACCCAGAATTCCATAGGTATCGGATTAGGATGTGGAAGCATTGACATAATAACAAGAACACACAGAAAGTTACAATGAGTGTGTATTTTTTTATTGTATTTTCATCTAGTAAAATTCATTCAGTGATTAATTTTATTTATATTGTTCATATAAAATAATCTAGAAAGCGTTCTCGAGCACACCTTGTGGTCCGAGATTTAAAGTTCATCATGCCACCACCAGAGTAGGGCGAGGAAAAGTTAACATTATTTTTTTTTTTTTCTCCTAAGTGTAATTACAAGGAGTGGCTCCCACCAAATATAGTTGAAACTCCACACAGAGAAATTTTACTATAGATGATATGAGGATTATATATAGGTAGTTATAAGATTCATCGTCCTTTACCGGTGTTGTTTATATATTTTTAGAATATATATATATATAGTTTACGTTATATTAACATGACCAACGTAAATTATACTAATAATTTATATATATGTATAATCTACGTTAGTATATAAGTTGTTGTTTCAATATTAAACATTTGTTTTCTTTGGTATGCTAGTTTCTTGAAGTAAATGATCTAATTTTTAAAATAAGAAAATTAGAATTGTTTTTATATAACTTAAGAAAGACGTGCTGTTGAAAGGAATTATAGTTTTTTGAAATCGTGGCTTCCATTTAGAATATTTAAAAAAAATTGAAATTGGTGTGCACGTTTTTTGTATATAGCCTTTCCTTTAAAAAGATATGAAAAAATTAGGTAAATCCTTTAAGTATAGCTCCAGGAATCGTTGAAGAAAGTAATCGCTTCACGTTTTAAATAAAAATATATGTTTTTATATAATTTTTTTAAGCACAAAATGGAAACTAGAGTTATTTTATTAGAACCCACATCCCAAGACCAACACAACACCTCGAACGTACGTTTGACGGTCTGCCACGAGACCCCCATACGGTGCTGGAACCTGGCGTGCGGGTACCAACTGCTAAGAATGACCCTTATAACTATTATTATTATTATTATTATTATTATTATTATACTATAAAGCCACATGGCTGACTCACTTACTGACTGACATTAATGTTTACCCACTTCCAGATGAACTAGAAACTTGAAATTTGGCAAACTTATAGCTTCTAGCCTGTAAGCGACGGGAAAATTCCAAAAAGTTAAAAATATATATTTTTAGCCTCCCAAAAAAAATTAAAAATGATGGAGCAACTTTAAAGTTGGTGCTGGCCTTTCTTTGGAGGTCTCTTGTGGCTAAAAGATAATACCTATTAAAAAAACAGCTCTGGAATTACATTAGTTTAAATCCACTTGCAAAGAACACTCATTGGAGGTTTGTGGGCATAGCCCCCAAAGAGCAAGGCGAGTCTCTTGTATATGACCAGTCCACAACGGTAGAGTGTTGATAACCATCCACTTTTTATAAGAAAGGCCGTTTAGAAAATTCAAAGCTATTTTTGAATATTTCCAGCTAAAATGATCAACATTTTACCATTGTATTAGTGTTATTTTATAGGTGTTGATAATATTTATCAAATGTAGCAGCGTCATGAGCTTCATGTTATAAGTGAAGATCTAGTAACTCTTACATCTGTCAGATAAGGCTCTTCCTATGAAGATGGGGCTGAACAACATTTTTTTTTTGTATATCACAAACCCCCATTATATTTTATTAAATCATCTTATTAATAAACTCATTGGGATCATGATCATTATTTTATTCCTAAATATTTATCATAATATATTGTCTTGTAAATGTGGCACAGCCATTGAGTTATATTATATCATTAATACGAGAACCCTTTGTTCTATAATCAATAATGTATTATTCATTATAATATATTATTATTATTATTACTATCCCTCTAATTTGTTCCCTGTTTTTATTTTCTATTTCAAAGTTAATAGGGGAACAGATAAATATATTATTATGATTTGTTTAATGTTATATCGGAAACAATCTCATTAGCTTGATATTAATAATATTATGCACACTGGAGAGAATAATATTATGTAATTCATGTTAATTTGATTTTGGTGTAGAGATACGTTTTACAGTTCATTTTGTTTTAGCTTATACAAATGATTTAATATTTAGTGCGGTGTTCTCTCTGCCTAGCTGAGGATTCGATTAAATTTACGTTGATGTTGGACAAATGGAAATACATTATTATGCTTAGCTGTAGCTTTAAATACATCGCTAATAATAAATACAGTGAGTAAAAACACAATACAGAAATATAGCATTTTCAAACGAAATACAAGCTTCCATAATATAAATGTAGCTATTACAATGGTAATAATAATTGTTAATATTATATGAAAATTAATATTCTACCTTATTTAATAAATATTTTATATTCATATTTTATTTTAATACATCCCATTTTTTATGTAGATAAATACATTTATGTTTATTCATGATTAAACACACACAAAAAACGCAATAGAGTAATATTGCAATATTAATGGTATTTAAATTAATAGTGACCTTTTTGCCCATCAGTGTTTCTAAAATTAAAGTAGTTTATAGCTCAATATAATTATTTGGAGCCTATATACATTTTATAAAAGAAATATGACTTAGATACAATGATTAAACTTACATGAATCTTTGAAGTGACACCAATTTAATCAAAAATACTTGATTTCAAATATTTTTAAAAAAATAAATAAATCTTAGCAAAAAAGTGTATTTTGGACAGTCATTGTGCCTACTAGTAGAGAATAATTATTGGTGACAACATCATACTCGTTTATTCTTTCGATAAATTTGACACTTTTGATCAAATTATGAGTGTGAAAAATGTTTATTTAGGATTGAAAATTTTATATTTTCCAAGATTTTTAACTTTTCGGGTACATAAACTACATGATTAAAAATAACAATACACAATTATATTTCAAACTGGTCGACAGGCCTACTATTTTGATTCAATACTGAGTCAGCTCCATCGTGGGACACGTAGACTAAGAGGAAATCTCCTCTATTATAGTTTGCTAATGATGGTTAATTCATAGTTTGAATCTCGGTCCGGTCTACTTCAGGTGATTTTTCCTTTAAGACCCCTCCACGCAAGTGATGGCACATTTCCTCTAGGCTCTAGCTTACTCATCCCTAACGCATTAGTATAATTAATTCGTTAGCTCAGATGAGTTGTAAGACGTGGTGTAAGAAAACAAAGCGAGTCATTGAATGAGTTACCAAACAAACTATACAAGTTTTCATTTGTTTCCATTATTTTTTACAGAATTCTCAAAAATATATATATATATAGTGTCCTTTTTTCTTGAATTTTGGTAGAGTTTAGGGCTGTATCTAACAATTTTGAATCATTTTATTTTTTGGGAAAAATATACTGTGTTTTATAAAATTAAGAAGTTCTTTATTTAACGAATAAAAACATTCTTAGAGGGATCTTCCACACATTTATTGCATTTTTAGAGCTTAGGTAGTAAAACTTCCATAAAATTTCTAGCTATACAAATATCGTGTTAGGTTTAGCTACATACTATGTATATTTTTTAAACTAATGATTGTAAATTTCATAAAGCACTGAGATATTCCAGCAAAACATCAAATATAATGTTAACGTTTAAAATCAAATCAAAAGTGGTAGACGCAGCCTTAATGAGAATATAGTAGCTGCGTGCGTTAATGCCACGTTGCCATGTTGTGGTACCCACGAGGTCGCATGCCACTCAATCACGCATATCTCAGAGTGAGTTTTAGTAAGGGAGGGGGACAGAAATATGAGTGGGGGAGCAAGGGGAGGGAGGGAATCAAGATATCGTGATCTTTGCTGCAGTCACCCCATGCGTAATTTAACAACCAGGTTGGGAGCAATAATTCATAGACCAATTTATTAGGGGGCTCCTACTTTAATTATGATGCAGTGCATTGTCAACCCCCTAATCCTATTACACCAACAGGATATTATCTCCCTATTCCACTAATAAAGAAATAGAATGATATCTCGATGCTAAAGGATTGACTATGCTGTGACTCATTTCAAAAGCCATATAGGATAGGAATTATCCTTACGTCTATTCAGGAAAGTTTAAGTTAATGTTGGATGTATGTATAAATAGAGATAACATGACTTATTCTTACAGGGGGGAGGGAGGGTGCTCAAATGAACTGCATTTTTGTTGAGCTTGAGGATTATACTACACGGGAAGATCTATGCTAACAGCGTTGTACACTTGCACCAATGATCACGCGGTCAAGACGTAGGGTTCAAATAGACCGGAACTTCGGTGCTGAAATGTCGAGTCTGGGATCTCGGATGGGTGCTCTAGTGATAGTTTTCTGAACCTTTAACTAAAGCTAGTAACTTACTCTAAAATATATAAGATTCATAATACTCATAGATTAATTCATTAGTAAACACTATGTTGAACGCGATAATAATCAGTAATAGCCAACAACTTCACTATGCGATTTTGAAACTCTTGTTATTCGGAAATTACAAATATATATATATAATTATTTCCAACCCCTTAATCCTTTCAACATACTTAAGGTGGGAGTGTATAGAACACGAGAATATATATGTATTTTTATGTATTTTTTTAGTTTTTATAGCAAAACCTTTTTTGGCCAAAATAAATTAAATATGGCTCCACTAAAAAACATAGGCGTTTAAGTTTCTTCAAAACCATTCTTTAATATCTGTCATGAAATTAGTGAAATCAGAAAAAATCTTTTTAAATGAAGAGAATTAAAAAAAAAATCCAGTACACTTTTGACAGATATGAAACAACTGTTGATATCACCATGTGAAGAAAATTTAACTATCTGTTTCTACTGGAACGATATTTTATTAAATTAAAAAAAAAGTTTTGTTATAAAAAACTGCAAAAACGCTAAACTTTTCTCGCATTTTCTACACTTTCACCTTAAACTTTTTTTTTTAACACAAACCATTGGTAAACTTAGTAATTAAAAGTTTTAAAGGGTCTAGATAAAATTATAACGTGGATTATGAATAAACGTCACTATAACATTTGTAATAAACAACTAACGAGAAGTAAGTTGCTATTTTTGTCGTCCTTCGACATTACAAACGGAAGGAAATGTTTGTTTGTAGTGCCTAATGAATCCGGGGGAAGTTTATAGAATATACATTTGGCGTGTATGGGGCGTATTCATTTCTATAGAGGTAAATTGGGGAAACAAATCACCTTAACACAGTCGGCTGGTATTCGAACCATTACCTCCTCATCATCGGTAATCTATAGGCTAGCAGGATTCTGGTTGGAATCGCTATTCAGAAAAAACCTTTTTTTAAAATTTTCAGGATATGATATAAATAATAGCTTTGACTATTTGGTTCTTAAATATATATATTTTTGTTGAAAATAACATTTTACTATATTATTAGTATTATTTATAGGTATAATTGAAATGTGTCGACCTCGGTGTTCTTGGGTTAAGGTGATCGCCTCAGAAACCGATGTTAATGGTTACAAACCCATCTGAGGCTCACGGTTATTTCTTGAGCGATAAAAAAAATCCATAGCACAATTTCCTTTTGAGGGGAAGTAAATCCGTCAGTCCTATGTTGATTGTGGAATGTAAAAGAAAACCTAGAAAGTATGTGACAATACCTTACCGGCGAAATTGGTAGGTCATTTCAAGGATGCTCATAGAAATTCATCGTGTAAGGCAATAGGTATCCACCACACTTCCTGATCTCCTCTAGTACATGGGATGTATACCATATAGTGCGGGCAGCACTAATCAGCCGAAGAGCCGAGTGCAGGCATCACTTATCAACCGAAGAGTCGAGTGCAGGCAGCACTGATCAGCCGAAGAGCCGAGTGCAGGCCTAGCTCCGGATGGATATAAATCACACCAACGCAACCTTCAGGTTGTTGACTTAAAAATAAGATCAATAATATATATCAAAAGTAACAGCTGCAGATTACATGACCTGACGTATACACATGACAGTAGATCTAGTGACTTTTCTAAATGTCAGATAATGTTCTTCATGTGTAAATCGAACTGTATATACAAACACATGGGTAATCTATTTTTTGTAAACGACATATAGAACAAGTAATCATGTTTTAAAGCTAAACTCGGCATAGAAGATTTTTATTTATACGTTAAAAAATAGTTATTATCAACTTAATATTAAGACAAATATAAATATGGTTGATTTTTGGAAACGTTGGCATTCCATTAACGTTGTCACGGACCACTCGATCCCTGCTGAGAGTGTGACAAGGAAAGGCTTTGGAAATATTGATGGTTTGAGTTTCGCTACCATACTTATCTCCACTTTCGAACAAGCTATGATTAGCTCTTTCTCTCTCTCTCTCTCTCTTTCTCTCATTTCTTCTACAGAGCCGTGGCCTGGGCATGATATACAAGCTCCTCTAAAGGAACAAAAGCGCTTTCATCGATCAAGGGTACTCGGCGGATTAAGTGCATATACGTTGAAATAATTAATCTACATTTACAGCCAGGGCTAGGTGTGAGATAGAGGACTAGATTCTTACCCAGAAGGTCGCTGTTTGGTCCCCTTCCCTCCTCCTCCTCCTCACGCGTGTGAATTGTATGTGATTAACTTTCCGAATGGGCACTTATCTCCTTACTTAACAGAGTAAATGGTTACTTTACATAAGCGGAGATATCCAATTTGAATCATATCTCCAAAACTATTGTGATATTAAATCAACTTTTCATTTTAAAGTTATAGTAGGACTAGTGTTAACAATAAAAATCCTTTACTTGAAACATATTTATACAGGGTGGCCCACGGAAAAGTAACCCGCCTCCCATATCCATCAGGTACCTCACTCTAAATTGGAAGAGGTTAATCCCCTTACACCCATATTGTGGCATGAAGAATGACACGAAGTCGCCAGAGGGATGGTCGGCCAATAGGGTGGAAGGGGGATTGACCTCCTCCCAAGTCAACGCCTGCTGGATATAGGAGGTGGGCTACTTTTCCGTGGGCCACCCTGTATAAAACCAATAGTTTTTCAGCCATAGGCAAAGATATACATACTACACAGTGTTCCTATTCATGTGAGAAGTAACTGAGGCGTGGACTGGATTGCAGATCTCAAAACAGCACAGATATTAATTATGGACATATTATGTCCATTGTTCGATGGTTCCCGTGATAAGGCATTTCAAGTTTCTGCTTGAGTTGTTATTGGTCCAACTTGATACACTAATGTTGCAGCTCTTGTAAGTGACGTATCACTGCTGTTACTCAGCGAGGGCTGCAGCTACACTAACCAAGGTGTACGATGTAGGGCTATTAAGAATTTCGGCGGATACTTGGAAGGCCTCTCGGGAACCATTCAACATAGAACCAAAATTTTCGTAAATTATTATTATTATTAGCACCGCGTCTTACTACCCATTCGGGCTATACGCACTTACGCTAATGTGTAATGGTAGGGTGATTGTGAGATGAAATGGAGGACCTAGAGTTTAACGTGAAATCCGAACCACGGTGGAGGCCTGGCATTCCTCACATTCACAAGATGTCTTGTTAGAGGTGAAGGAAGGGTTTGGTAATCAGATAAATCTTTGCCAGGACAATTTTCATAAAGAATTTTTGTGTTGTTTTGAGGTCTATGATCAACACCACAGTTAATTTACACTTAAATAGGAAAACTCTGTATATAACAACGTATAATATGGTTTAGTTACACATCTTACAAGTTTTACAAAAATGTCTTTATTTTAAGACAAGATAGAGATCAAATCAAGTCTTTGTGGTTCTTAGCACCATTTTTTTAAAATCTTAGATTGTACCTAACATGTTACCTACAAAAGCAGGTGTACCCTTTCGTCTACGACCATCACCCTCGGGCAATGTACGGGTGATTACTCAACCGGTTCAGACTTGACGAAGGTCCTCTACGGTGGTACAAAAAAAAACTAAGACACGTTCTCCAGATTAAAAGTAAAAAATATTTCAAACAGCTCTATGTATTTTTTAGTACTATTCTTGTCAGGTGCACAAAAGAGTAATTATAAATAATTGGGACCTCTATTAAAGAGAAATCCTCTTGAATAGTGTTTGTTAGTACGTTTGAGTGTTATTGGGATATATGTAGTTCGAGTTTCATAGGAAGAACCTCATCTGATAGCTCGAAAATCTACTAGATATATGTTCATGAATTCATATGCCAATTTATGTGTTCTGCATTCGTCACTTTAATCTTAATAATATAGTAAAATGTTATCAATTTTGACAGCGAAAAAATTTGTTTGTATGTTAAAAATGCTTTCACTTAAGAACCGTACTCTACCAACAAACCTACTATAGATACACAACAACCAGACTCCAAACGAAAATATACATTTAAGTAAAATAGGACACACAGAAAGTTAAAATAATTATAATTTTTTAGGTCCTTAGAAAAGGGAATCTTGACAGAGTAGAACTAGACTGAAATGTTGTTTCTAACCTATAATAAAAGCCTTGTTATTTTTACATCATTTAAGAAGAGATGTAGAATAATTATTTTATCAAATTTTGTCAAGAAAGGTAATTGTTCTCAAGTGCTATGTTTTAATTTTGTCTTAAAATTAAAGCGTCATCCTTAAATATAATGATTTTACATTAATTCATTTCTACACATTATAATGCTGTAACAACTTTAAATTAGGCAACCTCAAGAGTTCCATCTTTATACAATAGAAAATCCATATTGTTTGATCGAGGGAGTGTGCATCAGTGTTATTGCTATATTTTGTTCTCTCTCCTTGTGCGTTAATCTTGGTACACGTGACACAATTTATTATATTCAATTTTGTAAACGATCTTGTTCACATTGAGTATTACTCATTAACCATTCACACGGCATGTATGATTGTATACAATATGTGAACCATTAAATGGGCTACTTTCTTTTTTAATGGTTTAAACATCCTTTAGTTTATTTTTAAAAATAATTTTTACTGAACGTCACAAAAACCTTTATATTTAATTTTCTATATTCTATAATTTTTGTGAAAGAAGCGTCTTTCATTGGTGTGGGCATGTTTAGAGGATAAATATGCCTATGTGAAATTTTTGGATATTTTGGAGACTCGGATCTGAATTTTATTCCCTGTGAACAAAAATAAATATTACTCAAACTAGCTACACATTCCATTTAGGTGTAAAAAAATAATAATAACATGCTTGAATATTAAATTTCGAATTGAAAAATTTTCAGAAAAACATATATATTTACATACGTTAAAATTTTATTCCTCTGAAATATAGCCGGTATCACAATTTGAATATACACTATAACACTATTTTATCCTTGGATGATTGGAGTCTTGTCCCAATAGGTCATAGAGATTCAATGAGCTATAAATTATTATTTATACGTGAACGGAAATTGTATTACTTGCACATGCAAACTTCAATTATGATGCTAGTATATGTCCGTGAGAATGTGTATACCTCTCACACACAAACACATGGTAAAAATATTGTATTAGTATCTCTAATTTACTATTTGACTATTGTAAATGCTGATTGACCGATTGGAGATAAAAGAAGAAAAAAGCTCAATATGATCACATGTTTTCGGCCGACAATAGAAGAAGAGTTGATTTGCTCAGTGACAAATTTATGTAAAGAGAACATTCTTAAAATCTTATTTTTATTATTATTTTTATTTCCATAAGTCTTTCCTATGGCATCTTCTGTAATTATTTACATTAATATATCTCAAAATGGAAAAGAGTTATTCCCTAAAGTTGAATGATTGGTCATTATTAGATTGATACTGAAAGCATATACTATAATTTGTTATGGCATTTTTTTAAGTCCAATATTTGTAGTAAAAATATCTCTCAATCTATTTTTTTTATACTTAGTGGGAGTGGAAAGCTAATTGGCTATTGGTCTTTTTTCTAAGCACAGATTTATAATAATATTTTTTATAGGCGTGTTGTTTAGATAAGTACAATACTTTAAACCAAACACTCAAAACATAACACGAAGAATAATTTTAAGCCTTAGATAATAATTATAATCAACCCGTGATTTACACAGATATTAAACTATTTTAGGCATTGCTTGGGTTTCACACAGTTGGGCTTGTAAACACAGAAGTAAGACGCGTCTTGTCTGGTTTCAAGGTCAAGTTTGAATCCCGACTGATTGCACAGAGATGTTTAATCCAAAACCATTTAACAATTTTTTTTAGCACCCCGTTTTACTACCCGTTCAGACTATAAGCTTATGTACTAATTATTCTTATGGTTTTAAGGATGAGGAAAGTTATAATTAAGAGGAAATGTACCAGCATTTGCGTTGAGGGAGAGTAGAAAACAATTTTGTAAGAATCACCCCGGGTACACCCGACTGAGATTCAAACCTCCAGTTCCCCGTAATTGGTAATCTAATCGACTGCGAGAGTGACGCCTTAGAATATATCAACTCCATTATTGTAAACATGTGAATAGCTTGGAGGTGACCTGGCAGTCTAGGGGTGAGGTATCAGACTTCTGTTCTGGGGGTCCGGGGTTCAATCCTCGGTTCCGGCACAGATTAATTTATCTGATTACCAAACCCTTCCTTCCCCTCTGACGTGTATTAATCACAACTTGTGAATGTGTGGAATGTCAGACATCCACCATAGTTCGGATTCCACGTTAAACTGTAGGTCCTCCATTTCATCTCACACTCACCCTACCATTACACATTAACGTAAGTGCGTATAATTCGGATGGGTAGTAAGACGCGGTGATGATATTAATAGTAATAATAATACCTAGCACTGGTAATAAGTCGTGGAGCACACTTCTTAAGGAGCAAACTATGACTACCTAAACATGTAGCAATCCTAGATAACCACCATGGTGCAAGTACGAGGCTTGGCTCTAATCAAGAGATTCATTAACATAAAACAAAACATGGCCACACGCCAACCGTAACAATAAAACCGTTAAGAAAGGTCATCGCCCGAAACACAATCCCCCCCCCATTAAATGTATCATCTCATTATAATGTATACGTCGTCCATTGCCTTTCTACATTACACGGTCTACAACATTCTTCATTTGGTGGTGGAGGCTTATTAAGACCAGTATGCAAATGTGCTCACATATTTGATAAATTGGTGTCAGACTAATAATGTGGAAGGGAAATCAAACTTATTTGGGAAACATGTCTCACCTTATTTGTGTGTCAGGAGGTTTCGCATAAATACACACACACACAAAATGTGCAAAAATATGATAGCCTACGCCTGACAGAAGTGTGCCGCTTAGCTTTCATCGATGTGGTTTGTTCACCGCACTAACGAGGTTTTGATCGGCTATGAAAGAGTTTCTCTGAATACCTTTATATTGTCAGTTTTTTTTAATGAGAAATATGAAATTTTAGAATGGAGTTTTTAAAACAAATTTTAGCCATGCTATTATTATTATTATTATTATTATTAATACTGTAATTATTACTATAATTAATCTGGTAGATTTATTTTATTAGTTTTTGAGAAAGTACCGATTGTAAGCTTTCAACCAATTTACTCCTTTGATTTATCATCATATGAAGACTAATTGTTGGCTGAGTGGGATTCGAACTAGAGTCTTTCAGGTGTGGTTGATAATTACTGCCACTCAAAATCTCAACGATACAGAATAATATAAAAACACAAAATAGTTTATGAGTGTCCGTATTAAAATCTCGTTTCCCTCGAATCGGTGATTGGGCTGTCTAAGGAGATGAGACTTGCGCTGCACTTGGTCCTCGTAGTTGTATAATCTAGGGTTCAATTCCTGGACGAATACTCTTGTGTTGATTTTCGATCATTTCCATACTTGTTTTTACATCCACTTCAATATTAAGGTTGGAGTGTACGAGACGCTAGAAGCGGTCCGTTTTTTTTAGTTTTTATATCAAAACTTTTCTTTAGACAAAATAAATATTACTCCAGTATAGACATAGTTACTTTTTCTTCACGTGATTATATCAACAGTTGTTGAATATCTGTCATTAGCATAGCGGCATTGGATGATAAACTTTTTAACGGAAGATATAAAGCTTTGATTAAATTTTAGTACATCCTTGACAGATATTCAAGAACTGTTGATATCACATTGCGATGGAGTAATAATCTACTCTTTTTTTTTTTTTTTTT
>CABFOV010000040.1:128290-139585 GCA_902141375.1 Timema poppense | reverse complement strand
TGCAAACCTCTGACAAGACATCTTTTGATTGTGGGGAATGCCAGGCCTCCACCGTGGTTCGGATTCCACGTTAAACTGTAGGTCCTCCATTTCATCTCATAATCACCCTATCATTACACATAAGCGTAAGTGCGTATAGCCCGAACGGGTAGTAAGACGCGGTGCTAATAATAATAATAATAATAATAATAATAATAATAATAATAATAATTTTTTTGGCAAAAAATGAGTTTTGGTATTAAACTCCATAATCCCTTCCCTTTTCTCGCCTTCTTTATACTAAAACTTTAATGTGGATGCGTTTGCTCTTAGCTACCTCCCTTAACTTTAACACTTAGATTAGGTCATTAATTGCCTTTGTGTTGAACACTAAAATACAATAAGAATATGTTTTAAGATATATATTTCATTTTAATAAATTTATTGAAATTTTAAAAATATTTTTTTAGATCCATTGTATGAAGTGGCATAAATGACGAGGATTTATTACTACATCAATTTCATTATGACCCCAAAAGTGAAGTCAGTGGCTCACTGAAAGGTTACTTACACCTTTCCTTCATACAGATAAACAATTTTATACATAACCGATTTTGTGGCCGCATGGTCTAAGGCGATATTCTAGCAATAGACTAGACTCCCAAAGATGGGAAGATCAGCGTTAAATCTTTGTTCTGTATACTCAGGGTGGTTTTTATAAGTGGTTTTCCACTCTCCCTCAACGCAGACCTTCACAATCCCTAAAATATTGGTGTAATTATTATATTGGTGTAGTTAATATATTGGTGTGATTATTATATTGGTGTATAACCCGAACTGGAAGTAAGACGTTGAGCTAAAAGAATATGTACATAGGTTTATAAGTTTTAATTATTATCTTCTCAGTAAAGTAAATTTGAAATATTAGCTTTTATATATTCATATCACGAAGAAAAAGAAAATATATATATTTTTTTAAAGTATTGCATTGATAATGTTTTTAAAATCGAAGGGATATAATAAAACATTCGTGTATATTGGAGAAGTTAGCTTTGGTGCAGAGTCTTGGTTCTAGTAATATTATTGGTTACCGTTGAGACATTCTACTCTCGATTATAAAATAATAGCCATTCTAATTAAAAGGCAATAGAGATAACTGTGTTTTACATACATGTGTTCTAAACTAGAAACCATATTCCAAATATTTCCGGATACCAGGTATACTCAATTTTAATTTGTATACTAAATTATTTATATATAAATTGTCTTTATTCTACGTTCCACTGCGTGATTCTCACTTTTTGTGAATATACTAATGTATTACTTTTGACTATTTAGTAAGGAAGGCCAATTACATGTAAGTTCTAATTATAATCTAAATTATTAATAAATATAAGATATTTATATCCGGCAAAAAATTAGTCCATTGTCTTAATTTTAATGTCGATAGTAGTTTAACTTTTATTTCAGTGTTCAAAGTTTACCTTGTTTCAAATCTTATTGTATGGTAGCTAAGGTTGGTTGTTTACATTCATATGATTTGAAAATTAGGAAGGGATTGTTAAATAAACGCAAATAATAATTGATGAATAAGTTATGATTTTTTTTTATTCATCTACACACAAATGATGGCTGGCAAATAAATAGTGGGATTAACTATATCATGAGCACAGTGAAACGTACAGTGCATACATGTTTCAGTTAAAACTACGATTATTGTGGAAATAAATTCTTATGAATATAAATTTATTAATTCTTTCTTCCTGAAATCTGTTTGGAAACAATTTAATTTGTTTCACTTTTATGTAGGCCTAATCCTAGGTCAATGGCAAAGAATATAAAACAACGTTCTCACATTAAATCTATTTGCAAAATTCACCAATTTAAAAAAAGTTTTAAACAATTAGAAAATTCTTAAAGATTAATATAATAGAAATAATAATTTTTAATCATAGATCTTATCGTCAGTTATTTTGAAAAATAAAATTAACTAAACTGGGTTTTTTCTTTAGCCTACAGATCTTTAGATAAATAATTCTCCTGCCAATATATCCAATTAAAGTAAAATCGCTTTCAATTTTTCAATATTTGATTTTTATTTTCTTTCGGGATACATCATATTCCACTTCTTTCACTCAATACAAAAACGTATCAGAATGTATTTTTTTAAATCACACAGAAGCTACAGATTGCCTTCAACGATGACGCTCCCACGTTTCTCTCCTACTACCCCTTCCTCACCCCCAAAAATTGGATGTCACAGCTTTTAACCCAGTAGAATAACAAGCTACGAAAGAACGATCGATGTACGATCGATATCTCTAGGGGAAGGAAAGAAAGAAACAGGCTCATTTAGAAAGAGATTTTTACACAGTCAAGTGATTGTATTTTGTGAAAACAAATTTGCCCCGAGCAAATAAAAATAAGTTTGACACTATCAGAAAAATTTATATTATAAATATAAACACGCAACTGAAGATGGAAAGTACGTTCTTTGTGTAGAGGAAATAAATTGTTATATTGTTTGGTGTTCACACCGTTTAGATACCGTTTGGGTCATTTAATTGCACTAATGGGGCAGGGAGGGATTAGTAAACTATTATTAAGAGGAAATGTAACAACAGCATTTATATGCAGAGAAAGTGAACCATTAATTATTTAAATCACTCAACACACCCAGCCGGGATTCAAACACCGACACCCTCGCATTGGTGCACTGAAATTTGGGGACGTAGGGGGAGGGGGGATCATAAAAGAAGATAGAGGAAAGAAAATAATTATAGGAGCTTTTACTTTTGTACGTTAATAAAATTAGGATTTTTAACGTGAGTTGCAGTTGACCTTTTGAATGTCAAACATTAAGTTCGTAGTGTAGGAAGTACGAGAAAAGCTTAGTGTTCCTGCAGGGTTCTTTTTATATTTTTTTTTTTTCTAAATTAATAAAATATTATCAGGAACATAGTTTAATTTTCTTTACATGGTGACGTCAACAGTTCTTGAATATCCATCAAGGGTGTCTTGAAATTTAATGACAACTTTTACTCTCAATTTTTTTAATTTTTAGCATCACGTCTGTTCAGTTTATATCCCTATGTACTGATCAGTGAGTAATTGCACTAATGGGTTAGGTTATAGGAAGGATTAATTTAGAGGAGCTGCATCAGCATTCACGTGGAAGGATAGTGGAAAACCATTTAGGAAAAACCACCCTCAGTGCTCCTGACCCAACCCCAATCTCCCCATTTTCGGCAATCTAGTCCAACACGAGAAGTTGGTCATCGAATACCACTATGCTACTGCCAAATATTCAACAAGATGAAAATTAAACTTAATTTTTCTACTAAAACAATAATTTACTTATTTTGGCCAAAAAAAAGTATAATTATTTGCTATAAACGTTGCAGAAACACCGACCTTTCCTCGATTTCTCCACACGCACACAAGTACACCCACCCACACATAAACACACACACACCCACACACATACACACACTCCTTGAAAATAATCTTAAACTCGAACCCATATATTTGACATATCTTAAGTGATATATATATATGATATTCTTTTATTCGTATACTTTAAACTTTAAATAAACCCCAATGGGTGCGCCACTGCCTCCATTTAACCGGAAGAACATACTAGACGAGCTTCTCTCCCTTGTCCCCGTGTCCATCAATGCGGGTAATAATTTTTTATATTAATAAATTTATTGTATTATTAAGTAAAAAACTATATGATTTACTTTCTCTTATAACTTGTTTATTATCCTCACAAAGTATGCCGAACATTTAAACTATCTTTATTTCCCTGCAATGATAGGCGAACAGTCTGACTGAACAGATTTGGGGCTTACTTCTGTCAATTTTGTTTATCTTTATAGTGTAAGTATTTACTATTCTCTTTTTTTTTATGAATTTTGGATATTTTCCTTAAATTTAAACATTCTCAAGTATCATTACCTTATTTCGCCGATTGTCAGTACCTACTGGCCTCAAATTTGCGAAAAAAATAATTTGTTTTTTCTTATATGCAATTTATTTACGAATATCTTTTTTAATGTTTATTTCTGCGTTTAACATAAGGGCTTTTAATAGCTTGATCTCTGAGAAAGGAAAATATCAACTAAGATAAAATGTATCTGAATTAGTGCTAGGACGGGGAGCTCGAGGTTCGAATCTAGGTCGGGTGAACTAGGGGTGGTTTTTCCTAAATGGTTCTCCACTCTCCCTCCACGCAAATGCGGGTTCACTTCCTCTAATTCTCCAATTCCAAATCCATTAGAGTAATTAGTACTTAAAGCGTATAACCCGAACGGGTAGTAAGACGTGGTGCTAAATATTATTAATTAGTGTTGCGTAGAGAGAAGTTGGGAAAACAGTCAGAAAACCACCCTTAGCAGTCAGTGGGAGCTTCATCGGTGGACTTACGGTCTAACACGTCTCTATACTGTTTGACTGGATTTCGTGTGATGGAAAGATCTGGGTTAGAATCCTGGTTGGGTATACAAAGAGTGGCTTTTACTAAACTGTTGACTATTCTTCCTCCTCGCAAATGCGGGCACATTTCTTATTCCATTAATGGGCCTAATTAATGTATACGTATAGCCCTAACGGGTAATAAGATGTGGCGAAAAACAATTCACAAACACTCTTAGCAGACCCAGCTGTGATTCTTACCTCAACATTGTAATCAAACAATAGCCAAGCGTCAGGTGAGTTTCTTTGTCCTTAACTGCTCAGCCATTGTTATGATTTCTACGAGTACAAACTGCACTAGGTGTTAACAATATATTAAATTAACATTATTGCTTTTAAATAATTGTTTATCCACATTGGTGTGAGCACGTACTAAACGTCAAGATAATATAGGCTAATTTACCACTCATGGGGAGGCTGTGGTTTGTACCCCAGCCATTTCTAGTGAAAGTAAAAGGTTTTTGTTTTAATGGAAAATAGTTTTATTCTTTCCACCCATTATGTAAGTACATTTCCTCTAAGTTATACCTTTCTCACTCATACTTAATAATTAGTGTGATTAAAAAACGGCCCCGTGATATAGTGGTCAATTCGTCAGGCTATGAACATAAACGTCCCGGGCTCGATTTCCGGCCGGTAAAATAGCTATTTCTCTCAAAAGGAGAATTAATTATCCCAAGGGTCACCATAGTTTGGTTAGTTAGGCTTAAGTTAGATCACTCCTAGGTCCACATATGCTATACTCACTATCATCACATCATCTAATTGCGGGTACGACGTGTAGAAAAACTCTATAGGTGTACCCTGGGCAACGTTTTGTGCCACCAGTGGGGCTAAAAATCTACACATAAGTGACCTAACTATATATATCCAATCAAAGATGCATAGGCTATAAAAATCTTAGTGCAAAATAAAGTCATGTTGGTCGCGACATTTAACTGTGCTTGAATCTGTTATTTTAAGGGACTTAAGACCCTAAGTCAAATCATCAACGTAAATTTTTCTATTTCCCCCCTTTTTTTCATTTAATGAGCCCTAGGTCCTATAAATAGGGAATGCTTTGATATCCTCACTACTCGAGCACGCGTTCCCTTCTTCAAAGAGAAATTAATTAGTATCTCCTTTCATTATTGAGTTAATTAAAACATCAAACCTACCACAGGTCCCTCCACAACGCCTCCCCACCCTCCGTTACTCAATTCTACACTTTTTCACTTAAAACAAGTTCCAAACAGCTGTTTTAATGAAATTAGTAGATTTCATATATTCGTTCAAACACTGTTCTGAATATGTCCGTTTATATTGACGAAATTTGAATAGAAAGGGGCAGACATTTATTTTAATATAACAAATTCTGGATTTTATATTCACGTTTACTTGAGTTTTTATCCGTTCATGTTGCTGAGCTTCTAGAAAACTAATTTTGAAATTCTAAGGAGGCTGAAAGTAGACTCACAGTGGGATATAATCGCACTGCACTTGGTCACTGTTCGAATCCTTACTGGGTTTTCTACAAATAATTTGTATTTTATATAAACCGTTATGGGTGCTTATGCCTTATGAATATATAAAATAAACCAAACAAGTTTGTAAGGGCCTGGCATATTAACTGGGACAGTCTAAAAATATGTGCACTTCCCAATGGTTTAGAGGCTATAGATTGATTAGGAGACCAATAGAAGTGAGATCCAAACCATAGAAATGCCGCTTTTGTTATAAATCTTAAATCAACATCGTTGTTTGCATAGTATAAGGCAGTGTTATTCAACCATTTGTGTTCACATATCCCCATGTATATGATATTCTCTTCAACTTTGAACTCTACAAAGTTGTTGGTGCTTAATGCAGGTTATACATATGATATTACCTACACATAGAATAAATAGAACAAATTAAATCTCTGATATAGGGTTTACAATATCTTCTAGAATGGGCTAGAGCAAGTTATTAATTTAAATAATTTGTTTCATTCTCACTTATGTCTCTGACAATAATTATGAAAGTGTCTGAGGTACAAACGATACTAGTCAACCATTTTCTGTAGATCTGTGGATCACCAGGGACCTTTATTTGATCCACACTCAAATATGCAAAAGCCCAAGTACCTGAAATATGATGTTTAACTATCAAAAAAATTAAATATTTAACTATACACGTTAAAGGAAGTTTAAGGGGATGCTTGATGTAAACGCATAGCAACCGAATAGAAGAAGATATTGGCCTAGAGGCCGTTTTATTTTTATAATCCAAATGTTGACAATATTATGTTGTTAGATTGCGGCCTATGCTCAATAGCAACAATATACATCAGGATATACATCAAGGAGTGACTGCTCCTTGCCAAATACGCACTTATATTCAGATTTGCACTGTGGGGAAAATATGGGAGGGTGGATAAACCAGTTCAATGATGTCACTATCAGCAAGTTAGTGTCAGTTTCCCTCATTAGACGCCTGCGCACAACGTCAAGAGGGAGATAATACGGGGGATAGGGAAAACCACGTGATCACCAAGAGCGCTTCTTTCCTCAAGTTCTAGCGCCTGCGCAGCGTCCGCTACTCGGCGAAAGGCAGTCGAACTAAGTAACCTTCCGAGGAAACAGTCTTGTTTTTCTTGTTTGACGTGAGCAGAGTGTTGATGTACTTGGAGGATCCATGAGCGATGGTGGGTTCCCGGTTAAACGGGGTAAGTGTAACTGCACTTTTATAGGTGGCGGAGGTTATGTGGCAAAGATGTTTGCAGTCACGGTACACTAGTAATAACATTCCAATATACAGCCAGTCCTTGCAATGCATGGGGTGAATATGTCGCTTGTACGGTCAGTTGGTGGTGCTTGGCAGACTGTTGTGCAATAGTACCTTCGGGCTAAGTGAGGAAAGCAACTGGAAACTACCTCACTCCTCATTTCCCTGGTTCACCTCTTCAGTGCTGCCTAGGCTTTGCAGATTATGGTGGAACTTTTGAGGATCCAACCAACCTTTGGGTTGAATACTATACGTATAGGCCAATGTATTTTTTATTTATTTTTTAATTTTACTTAACCTCAAAGATGTATTTATGTACCCCAAGTATAATACCACTTATGTAAGGCGTCACTCACTCAATAGATTGTATTGTAAAGGTAGGGGCTCGAATCTCAGTCGTGTATACTGAAGTTGTTTGGGTGCTTCCCAATTTTTGGTACATTCCTTTAAAATATGTTCTTCTTATGCCCGTATCACCAGTGTGAATATACTGACAGCCCGTAAGGGTAATATGACACCATGCATTAAATAACATTTTATTATCTACCAGTTGATCTTGGGAGAGTTTATGTAGTTCAATTATTGCTTAGCTTCATATGTTACACCCTCTCTACGTCTTGTTATCACCCCGACCATGAGAAGGTAATAAAGGGAGAGGAAGTAAACTACATAAACTGCTTGGCAGACTGTTGTGCAATAGTACCTTCGGGCTAAGTGAGGAAAGCAACTGGAAACTACCTCACTCCTCATTTCCCTGGCAAGCCTTTTCAGTGCTGCCTAGGCTTTACAGCTGACGGTGGAACTGTTGAGGATCCAACCAACCCTTGGGTTGCATACTATACGTATAGGCCAATGTGTATTTATTTTTTTAAATTTTACTTAACCTCAAAGATGTATTTATGTACCCCAAGTATAATACCACTGATGTAAGGCGTCACTCGCTCAATAGATTGTATTGTAAATGTAGGGGCTCGAATCCTAGTCGTGTATACTGGAGTTGATCGGGTGCTTCCCAATTTTTGGTACATTCCTTTAAATTGTGTTTTTCTTATGCCTGTATCACCAGTGTGAATATACTGAAAGCCCGTAAGGGTAGTATGACACCATGCATTAAACAACATTTTATTATCTACCAGTTGATCCTGGGAGAATTTATGTAGTTAAATTATTGCTTAGCTTCATAGATAAGAATTGAAGCGTCACATCCATTAATGTTCGTAGTGGGCGTGGTCCCATTGTAACATTACACATCATAATGTTACACATAGATAGTTTTTAATTAATTACAACAAAATCCATTCAAAATTTTAAAACTCCTGCTTTTAGGTGCACACGTTAGTAAACACGGACAGCTAATTTTTAACCTTTCCCGTGTCGATTACGGAATATTCCACCAGTCAAAATTTGCTCCAAGTGTCATTTACGGTATATTCCACCGTAGATAACTATCCTATACGTGTCATTAACGGAATATTCAGCAATCACTCATATTTTTCTTTAAGTTCCAGAATATTTTGTAAATGGCAACAGGCATCTGAAATATAAATATATTATAGTGTTTGAACTCGGAACTACATCATAGCGCTACGTAAGCTATGTTAGATGTTCAGATTGTTTTGACAGCACCGTGACTTATCGTTTTCATAGTTAGTAAACAACATGACATCTGATGAAGAGACGGTAAGAGTGCGGAATTTATTGTCAAATATAAATTACAGTGATCTTAGTGTTCTTACAAGTGATGAAAATGTCAGTGTTGATCTTGAAGATGGCTAACCCTTGGAGGGGGAGGATTCAAGTGCTTGGACAGTTACATCACAACTACCAATCCCACAGCCACCAGCTATACATATGTGAGTAACAATAATCCCGGACCAACACATAATTTTTTCTTCAATACAAAGGCGAACTCTTCTATAATCCTGCCAAGCCATTTTGATGTAAATACACCTCCTGTAGAATATTCTAAGCTCTTTTTTGGCTATGAAATGTTAGATTATATAAGTAGAGAAACTAGATTATATGGTGATATGAAACAAGCAGGCAGGAAAGATTCACCTAATTCACGGTACAACAAAGGGAAGCATTGTGATGTAATTGACATAGATGCAAAGGTGTCATAATAAGTATGGGTCTGAATCCCCGAAATGACATAAAACAACATTTCAGCAGGAATGGGCACAAACGCATGCTATTTATTAGTGATGTATATTCATGAAATGAGTTCATGCTTCTGTTTCCAAGCCTTCACCTAAATCATGATCATGAACAGGGAGATAGAGTAAATAGAAACCACAAAGTGAGGCCTGTTTTTGAATATATCTCTGAAATATGCAGGGTGTTCTAAACTCCTTCAGAGAATATTTATGTAGATGAGAGCACTGTGGAATTCAAAGGAGTTGTTTCATTCGAAGTTTACAATCTTAACAAGCCTGTGAAGTTTGGATTGAAAGTGTTTTTGTTGTCTGATAGTGCAAATGGCTATGTTTATTCTTTCTTGCCATTTTTAGGAAAATCAGGAATCATACCAGATAGTAATTTCCTCAAAAAAAAACCACAAATTATTGTTGATCTGTTCCAAAATCTAATAAAAGACCCAAAAACCCATCAATAGGTTACAGTGTGTACACTGACAGGTACTATACTAGCCCGGAGCTGGCTGATGAACTAGAAAAAATGGGCGTCACTCTAACGGGGAAAGTAATGCCTACAAGAAAGGGGGTGACCATAAACCTTCGACATAACAGCGCAAAGACCATGAAAAAAGGGGAACACGAAATCTAATATATAATACAATATTCTTTCTCTTGGCTGGGAATAGAAGAGGGTGGTTATCATGCTAAGCACAAAACACAAGGGTCATGTAATGTTTGATGTCCCATCAAAAATACCAGGCAAACCTCCCACCAAAAAACCAAAGGTTGTAGTGGATTACACAAGAAAATGGGCGAGGTCAACCGGAGCGATCATCTTATTTCCAACTACCAATTTATGAGAAGAACGAAGGGAAGGTTTGTTGGAAAACAATGATTTTCTGGTTGCTAGAAGTTTTATATTGTAAATTCATACATATTGTATACAAACATCCAAAGGCAGAATGACAGGAAACCTATGTTCTATAAGTCATTTAGAGAAAGTCTTGTTGTTGCGTTGGTTACAAACCATATAAAGAAGAAGGAGATCCCCAAAAGAAAAAGAGGCAGACCACAGAAAGGACCCTCTGATGAACGTTTAGATGCGAAACAACATTTCATGGGGAAGAAAGAAAAAGGTTCAGTGCGTTGTGTTGTGCGCAGTGCCAGGAAAGAAAGGAAAGAAATTATTTATTTTTTGTAAAACATGGACATCTCATCTTTTCCTTCAACCAGTAGATTGTTTTAAGACCTACCATTCCAAAGAAATATTTTAAGTGGAATGCAAAGTGGAGAGTGTGTATATTGACTTAGTTTATCTCACCGATCAAAATTTCAACAATGTCAAATTTCAAAAAAACAAAACAGAATTTCTTAACTTTCTGAAGCAAACCATGTTGATTTATATGCCACATAATGATTGAAATATATACAATTTACATGTTCTTTCCCCTACACACAATTAAAGTAACAATTTTATCTCTAATAAAAACATATTTTTTTTTGTAATTTTTGATGAAAAAATTTACCATATAGGGAGGGCTAAAGCCTATTTTTTACTTAGAACATCTTGTGAATGTAGGGAATGCCAGGCCTCCACCGTGGTTAGGAATCCACGTTAAACTGTAGGTCCTCCATTTCATTTCACAATCACCCTACCATTACATATTAGCGTAAGTGCGTATAACCCGAACGGCTAGTAAGACGTGGTGCTAATAATAATAATAATAATAATAATAATAATTTACTTAGATACTGGAAGGGAATATCAGACTTCAATGTGTGCTAGATATCGTGCAATGCTCATGACCAACAAACCAGTTCTACATTTTATCAATATAGGTTTTCTTACGACAAGGTTTGAGGTTAGTTAAATACATATATATTTTCAAATTTATAAAATTTCTGCTTTGAGGTGTACATGTTCGTGCACAGGGGCAACTATTTTTTTTTTTTTTTTTTT
>CABFOV010000040.1:72645-107614 GCA_902141375.1 Timema poppense | reverse complement strand
TTTTTTTTTTTTTAGTCAGTGACCCCTAAATTAAAATATTAACTACAGTTGACCTTTGTGAAAAATTAAAGATAAAAATCCTAATTGGTAATTATTGAACAAATTACAAGAAAATTTTACTTTTATTTCAGTGTAAAACCCGCGCCTCGATTATAGGTATAAACTTCATTAATTTTTGTTTAATATTTGATATGGCCAACCTTATATCTAATTGCTTCCATGTCAAGGTTATCACTTTATTAATAAGACTGTAAGCGATATCTTTTACTTGTGCAATAGTGGATAAATATAGAACTGTTACGTCACCAAGAAAATTAAATACAATTTTATTTGAAAAGCTATTTTAATTCAAGAAATAAAAAGTGAATATTTTTCTCATTCTTAAGCGTTTATACAAACATGTTTAACAATTTAGTTTTTTTTATTGGTGACCCCATTTAAATTTCTCTACAACTCTCAAGGGGGTCGTGACCCCTATATAGTGCACCACTTCAATAGGTTTTTTTTATGTGATTGATCACTCTAGTTTCTCCACCTTCTCTCCACTCTAGTGCTGGTGCATTTACAGTAAACTATCTCCTCCTTTCCTCCTTAATTATGCCATTAATATAACAGGTTTTAAATAATTATCAATTTTGAGCATTCATTGAGAAAGATATGGGTTTATTTTTAAAGATATATATATGAATACACTAAAAACGGGCTCCAAAATAATATAACGATTTGTTTTCAATCTACTTTTAGTTTTGGCGACGAGTGCTGGTCTCGATTTAGTTCCCCCAGGTCAACTACAATGAAATAATATTAATTTGGGCTGATCGATCGTACATTCTTAATCCCGGTCGTTATAATAATGAAACAGAAATTACGTTCTTGTTCATATCGAAATAATGCCCTTAGGACAGTGTCCTAACTCATTCCCTTCCATAATCACACATCGGGCCAAATGGTGTACATCGTGCGCTCCCNCCATAACCCCCCATCGGGCCCAATGGTGTACATCGGGCGCTCCCCCCCCCCCCAGGCCCCTCAACACCCCCTTCATCCCCAAATCACATTTACCTCCTCCTTACCCTCCTATCCCCAATGTTCATGACAGATTGAATTGTATGTAAAGCTTGTCAAAACAATGCAAAAAAATCAGATTTTTTATTTTTTAGGAATAAACATATAACCAGTGAAGCTTGATATCAACAACATAAACATAGCCCTGGTTTATTTTAATAGTGAATGGCAGCCGCCGTGCCCCTCTCTCTAATTCCATACCAACACTCAATGTATTTCGCTCGCCATTGACCCTATCGCCCCCCCTCCCCCACCAATCATCCTTTGTTAGCTTTGTGATTGAGAAGCGGCAGTATTTTTGGTGACCCCGAAGGATATAAATCGCTGTATAAAACGTGTCTGCTTGTATCGGTGTTACTGTGTTTATTGGCTGTCACTACGAGACGTTACGCATGTTTGGCCTACATGTTTTAAGGTCTTGTTTTTAGTCTCTATGCTCGTTTCACACGGGATTGAAATGTTTCTGTTGCTTACAATCATATGTTTGTTATAATAAATTAACTATACCTTAACTCTCTTTCGTATATCTATAGATTGGTGTTTCCCAAACTGTGATTCGCGTCAGTGGCGCCAGCTTAAATTAAATAATTTTTTTAGTGTAGGGGGTGGGGGTGGAGGAAGCCATGGTTAATTGGTGCCGTTTTCGGAATGTGGACTTTCTTCCACCTCCTTGATCTTACTTCTAATCACAATATTGTCCACTCTTTCGAGAATATGTGAATTAAAACAAACGAATTATAAATAAACATACCGATAATTTATTTATGCTATTAATCACGACAAAACAATGACAGATCTGAAAACTAGTTTGGATACTGCACGACCAGTGGCGGCTCGTGTATAGGCACTGCGGAACTGCAGCACCCCCTATTTCCACTTGATATTATTGATAACATTTAATATAATGAGTATTTTTTTCTTTAATTTTTTCTTTATTTTTTTAGTATAATATATATTCCTTAGGCTTAATGTCACTACTTCAGTAGCCATCCCCCAGTTTATAAAAAGATACAAAAATCTTTGTATGGAACTGTGCGCTTCACAGAACCAGCGACGTGGTGTTAGACCGTTGTGCGCATGCGCACATAGAAAGGGGGTGGGGAGGAAGGTGGGACTGCCAGGTAGATAGAGCACTGTAACTCTCGTAGTGCTGACTCTCGCGTGATAGTGGGAGTGTTTTTTTTTACTCAGCGTGTGTTGTGCTTAAAAACCGTATACAATATTCTTGAATGTGATAAAGTGTAGAAGAGTGTATAATTAGATTATTATTCTGCTTCCAACTATTAAATTTGATTCTTATTTTTTCATTTTTTTTATTTAACAGAAAGACTAAATGCGCTTACAGTACTTTCAATGGAGAAAAATTTTCTCAGTTGGTATCCAGAGATCAAAGGAGAAAATTATTGAACTTTTTGCGCAAATTAAAACAAGAAGAAAGGATTCCATTTTAAATGAATAGATCAATCTTGAACTATAAAAATTTAAATTAAAGTAAGTAAAAAAGTTTAGTTTTTTTTTGTGAAGTTCTTGAATAAATTTTTATTATACACATGTTTTTTTTCCTTTTACACAATTTTAAAACAAAGGCTAAAATTTTTCTGGAGCTGCACCCCACTAATTTTATCTACAAGCCACCACTGTGCACGACATAGAAAATATATGGTGGAATAAATCGGAAACTCTCATGATAGGAATTTGAACAGTGACTTCAGCGCTCGGGTTGATTGTTAAACTAATACTATCGGGTGTCAACTGCTGACTTAATACTGAAATATTACTCGATAGCAGCGTTAGATTTCAGTCACTTTGAGATAGTTCCACTCACGAACATTCTATACAGCCATCTACGTACGAAACAGGCAACTTCTAAATGCTAAGCTATTTACAAGGAAGATTCAATAAGCTATTCAAAATTCAAATTATTACTAAAACGCAAGAAACTCCTGTATATTGTAATACATTTTTTCAACAAATTATTGCACACATGAATAAAATACAGACGTGGTTAGTTCTTTTTTTGGGGGGCGGGGGGAGAAGGGTGAATGAGACTATGCCCCTCCTAGGAAATTTTTGGGTGGGCAAAAATAACCTTCCCCCCCACAAAGTCTGCGCCACTGGTACGCATAGTTCCATGAGCACGTGACTCACCACCAGTTTTAATTATCCGATAAATAGATTTTGATATTTGATGAACCAATTGAAGCAGATTTTGATGTGATTAAATGGATTTAAAGCTTTAAGTGAAATCCATTCAAATTCAAATTTCTTATAAGTGGGCTTGTACTAAATATACAAACTACATCTGTTTTTGATTCCCAAATTTTTTGTCATAAATACCATATACAATTATTTCCAAATTGATTTTATTCCTAAGGTATGAGTCTCTTTGTATTTACACTTACAACGATGGTCCCGTGGTCTATATCGGTCTAGCAAGAAACTGGATTGCTAGTGATGATGAGATGGATGTTCGTATCCATGCGGGGTTCACCAAGGATAATTTTTAAGTTTTTAATAAACATGTTTTTGACAGTAATAATTAAAACAAACTTCATTGTTTGGCATCATTGCTTATTTAGAAATACTACTTTGATAAGCCTATATAATTTTAAGAAAATACTTTGAATCTCGTTTATTAAATAAAAACATTTTGTGGTATGTAAAGAGATATTTTTTTTACCTTAGAAAAGTATAAAGCCTTGTATTTCTTGATTCCTCCATCAACTTGCTATTTTCTTTCCCTGTATTATCCAATTCTTTTACACGTGTTTCTGTTTGTCTTTTTCACACCTCTTGTTATCTCTTTTCGGGTCTTCTGTCTTGAGGTGAGCGTTCTTCGCCTACGAAAAAAATGTCTGGGGAATAGAAAAGAGTGAGGGAGAGAAAAAAAAGTGTCCCAGCGGTTTTGGCTGCGCGCGTCGGAAGACGCCGCGGCGCTCACAGTCGGTAATTTGATTTCTTCTGGCGGGGATCCCCGGGAGTGCCTTTATTCTGGTGTCCCCCCTCTTACTCCTCCTCCTTACCTCTATCTTACCCCCTTGGTGAAGCCCTGGTCGATATCTACCCGGGAGTATCTGCCCTTTCCTCCCTTTTCTTACGCGTGAACCACTGTCACCATCATCCACAAACTACCCCACTCTGACCCCCACCCACTTCTTGCTCTACTATACCTGGTTCAACATGAAATAACACCCCATGGGACCCGATGTGTGGAGCCCCAACATATCTTACTTATAAAATTGGGGTTTGTTACTCACTGAGGTAGCGCCTTTTATTTTGTTTGTTTATTTTTAAAGGAAAAGAGGAAATAGAAAAATCAAATAGATGACATTTTCTTTTGTTTCGTTTAGCTGCACAAAAGATTTACCTTCATTTGAAAAATATTTGATTTAATTTTTTTTTTCAATATTCAAATGCTTAAGAAGGCGGGGTTTTTACTACCAATCTTTGGAAATATTGGCTATTTTAATTTCATTAGTTTTCTGATTCGTTATCTCAGTTGGTAGCGTGTTTGTACATGCGAATAAAATCTCTTGGGTAAATACCCGATATAATTGATAAAGGTATAATAAATGAAATTGGTGCTGCTTCTTTTGAAATAAAAAGATAAATTGATCGTTGTTGGACCGATTTCTGGGTCTCTTATAGGAATATATTAATTTGTAGGTCGTGTGGGGTTATATTCTGTCAGTTTAAAAAAATTACTTTATGAATACACCTTGAACATATTAAGCAATAAAGACAAGAGTGTCAATATTTAATAATGACTTAGTCAGACACCTTATCTCAGTTAGTAGCGTGTCTGTATATTGAGTTAAGGGTCACGGGTTAGATTCCTTTCATGGCTGAAAAGTGTGTCATTAGTGAAATGTATGTTACCCCTTTCATAGTGATGTTTTAACTGCCGGGGGCTGTAGGTTGTGTCTGTTTTAGATTTTGTTAGTTTATAAGTCGTGTATTGAAGTAATCAGTCAGTACAGAAAATGCTCTTTAAATACCTCAGATAAATGAATCAAAAAATTACTTAGATTATTATTATTATTAATATTCGCACAGCGTCCTACTACCCGTTCGAGTTGTACGCACTTAACGCTAATGTGTAATGGTAGGGTGATTGTGAGATGAAATGGTGGACCTACAGCTTTAACGTGGAATCCGAACCACGGTGGAGGCCTGGCATTCCCCCACATTCACAAGTTGTGATTAATACACGTCTTGTCAGAGGTAAAGGAAGGGTTTGGTAATCAGATAAATCTGTTCCGAGACCGAGGATTGAACCCCGGACCCCCAACACAGAAGTCTGACACCTTACCCCTAGACCACCAAGTCACCCTCATTAATGAAATTAGGGACTTTAATTTCCTAGGTATAAGGTTAAATTAAACGCGCAAGGATTCACCTGCATAGAGGAAGGGTAATCAATCACCTTCAGTTTTACAGGATGAGAAGCTAAAAGCGAAGAGTCCTTTTAGTTCATTTAATTTTAATGGTTAAGAAAATATCAACATTATACCATTACATCCATCGTCCGCACAGATGAGGGGTGGAATAAGGCATAACTAGTGATTTTTGTAGAGTAATTGGAAGATATACATTTTAATTAAGGTTAGGTTTACTAAGTCCTCCCCCCTCCCCCAACCCCAAGTAGTTTTCCATTCTTCTTACACACACAAAAATCCAGTACAACTTTAAATTTTATCTCCATTGTCAGCCGGAACGTGTGGAAAACATGCGAAAAATAAAGTTTTGTCCTAGTTTTTATAAAACATTAAATCATGTCTAAATTTTAATGTTACTACCTTAAGAACGTTTACAGGGAAAACACATAGCGCCAATTTTAAGTTTTGCCCAGTTTTGGAGGTAATAAAAAAATTATTTATTTTGATATAAACTATATTAACCAAGAAATTTTATAGAATATATTCGTTGACTAGAAAATTGTTATTCGGTGTTGTATTGAATAATTTCCATTTAATGATAGTTTTGCTTTACTCTCATGTAAACTACGTTACACATTTTCATTCGTGTTTTCTTATGCTTGTTACAAAATATAATATTACGTTATATTTTTTGTATTTCATAACATTTAATCTAATTAGTTCTATACGAAACCACAAAGCACAAAATAAAGTGGGTGCATTTGACATCACGCTAACATAATTATATGGGAGAGAGGTGATGAATGGGATTTTATAATGTACAGATATTTAAAAAGCATGAATTTATTTTATTTTTACAAATACAAGCAAAGAAACTCAAGCTATGTCAGGAAATGACTTGATATTTAGCAACAACAAAAAAACTATACGTCAAAAGATTAGTTGATACATAAGCTTATATATCATCTAATCTTTTGACGTAAATGTGTTTGTTTTTTTGCTGTCAACTGATACTGCTTTTAACTTTACCTTACTTAGCCTAATTTTTCATTAGTCTTTTGTTTTTGACACAAATCTTTTCTTTTCAACCACACCCTAGTTAGTTTACATCTCGCAGTCATGACAACACTTAGTGTTTCTTACAACGACTTGGTAAGTTTGTTTGTTTATTAATTGTCTTTTACAACTCATTAATATAACATAAGTATCAAGAATTTTGCACAACAAAAGTTTCAATTTTTCTTCGTGTTCTTTATTTATTTTACAGTTCCTTTGGTTATGGTATTTTATTTACCAAAACATGTCGGTAGAATATAAATCAGCAACCTTTATAGCTGATTATCACAAGGAGTAATGGGACTGGAATAAGATAGGGCTTAGATTTTATACAAAACTTTGAAATTTCAAAATTTTCTACCTAATATATTAGATTAAAAACTTTGTTTATATCCACTCTATATTATATTCTTCAAATCTTTGTAACGAGAACACATAATCACTCTGTTAAACTTCATTTGGCAGATGTTAACCTACTAATTCAAATTTTATAATTAGTTATAACTCAGCTGAATTTTAAACTTTGTTTTGTCCTTAATCTATTGCATCCATGTTTTGTAACACAGTTTTAGCATGTAACACTTTATTTTAGACTTGTCAACCTATGGTTTAATTTAGTTGGTGATATTATGTTAATTTATTGAAAATTTTCATATATAACAATTTGTTGCTCATTAAAAGCAAATTATAGTCAATTTTGTTGAATTTTAATGTCATTTAATACATCTACCAATTTTGAAACTATATAATTCATAAAAAAAGATTATATGTTGTTATAAGTATTTTCAGAGGGTTCTATCTAAGGAATAACTTTAATGATCATCACTCCTTACTTTAAACTACTTTAGAATGATTTCTAAAATGTCAACTAATATGATAATTTTTTTAAATAAAATAATGTACATTAAAGATAATGTGCCGAATAAAGTTTATTTTAGAGCGAAAGTATGTTAGTCAAGAGAAAACCAATGGCTTCCCGACAAAAAAAATTAAAATAAAGTGCTAGAAATGAATTGTGGATAGTACTGAGTACTCTTAATGCTCACAATATTGTTTTGTTTAAATAATAATTTGTTATTTCAATTCCAAGAGGAAATCAGAAACAAATCACGTCTCACTACTTACATAATTTATTTTTAAATTTTATTTTATATAATATAATTCTAGTACTATAACGGAATTGGGATGAGGGAGATACAATGTATAGGAATATGCCTGTGTTTGCGTGAATAAAGGGTGTAAAACCTTTTAAGAGAGTACATTTTCAGTACACACCTCTGGGATTCAAACCCCAACCTCCTCATCACCATCACATAAGACTAGATTATCTTGACATTTAATTCGCGTGCCCACCGATGCAGGATAATAGTATTCTATATATTTAAAGTAATTTTTAACTTCTTAATATTGACATATTGTACTTTAATCATTATTGATTGCAATAAAAAGTACCTAGTAGACATGATTACATTAATATTATTATTATTATTATTATTATTATTATTAGCACCGCGTCTTACTACCTGTTCGGGTTGTACGCACTTACGCTAATGTGTAATGGTAGGGTGGTTGTGATATGAAATGGAGGACCTACAGTTTAACGTGGAATCCGAACCACGGTGGAGGCCTGGCATTCCCCACATTCACAAGATGTCTTGTCAGAGGTTAAGGAAGGGTTTGGTAATCAGATAAATCTGTGCCTGGACCGAGGATTGAACCCCGGCCGCCAGCACAGAAGTCTGACACCTTACCCCTAGACCGCCAGGTCACCTACATTAATATTCATGGTTATATTTTAAACAGCACATCATGCACACTTATGATTATGTGGTATTAGGTGTTAGGCTTGCAAACGATTATATTTTGGGGGACAGGGCATTTATATGAACATAGTTTTTTTTTTACTGTGTGTTTTTACTGTCTGTTTTTACTGTGTGTTTTTAATGTGAGGCATTTAAAGTGCGCTTTATGGACCGAGTCCTGGTTAATTTAAAGTTTTAAGGTTTTATGATCATTGATAAATTATGATACTATAAATAATATAAGATGTTAACTATTTATTAATAAATAAAAAGATTAAACAAATACACTCCTTTCAACCTGAAAGTTATACCTTGACGGATTACACCATTATGCATTCTATAAAAAAGGTAATTGGTTAAGGTAATGTTGCCATCTTTCAAGGTTAACAGAGTGTACACACTTAATGATATAACAAGTATTTTTGTATGATTTAAGGGAGTTTTAATGTTTTATCCACCACAATTTAAGATAAATTCAATTTTAACTATAGACGTTGGCTGTGTGGAGATTTCTAAGCTATTTTGACAAGCGGGTTGCATCTTCTTGACTCACCCAAGCAGACTAAAATGTATTTCACTTGGATACCAATGTACAAAACATAAAGAGAGGGAATAAAATGAGCAGTTTACCCTGTGAGACCTCTAGTTTACATACTGATAACTCTTCCCCTCTTTCTCTGACGAGTTTACACTGTCACTATACTATTTGGACCTTGAAAACATTGACTTGATTTTTAAAATTACCTTTATATTGTTTCCGATTCTAGATTGACGTATGCTTACTTCCAATGACTTTTCAAATCAATATCCAAGCCATTTTTGTGAAGGACCCAAATAAATAACTTAAGTTGTAGATGATTTATCAAAAATAACACGTTTCCAAAAAAACTACTTAAAGGAAAAAATTGTGTGACACTGTAATACTATTTTTAGAATTATTTAAGTATTTATGGATTTTGTTTCAACTTTATATCTTTAAAACTCGTTGAATAAAACGTAAATCCACTAACATGGGAAATCCTATCTTGACATAATATGACGTCACAGGTAGGCAAAGTCCTTAAAAAGGTATGCGGCTAACACGAACAGGTAGTAAAACATAGTGCTAAGAAAAAATAGTCTAAAAAAAATAAAAACAGTCCACAGTGGGATACCTCATTTAAATATTACATAAAGGGGCAATGAAATAGTTTGAATTCTTGCTTTTGTTATGAACTTTGATTTGATTTGAAATAAATATGAATTGAATCTAGAATGAATCATTGGGCTGCGCGGGGGGTGGGGGGTTTACAAACGTGTTGGAGTCAATTTGCCCCCCACCGGACTGTTAGAGAACTTAAAAAAAGAAATGAATAGGGCAGATGTTACATCTAGTTTATTAGACGATGAATTATTGAACCCCTTCCAACAAGATTGAGATGAACAGGATATAAACCTACAGTGGTGGCCGAGTAGTATAAAGTGATAGACACTCATAGCGCTTGGCAATAACACACAGGGAGTTCAATGTTTGAATCTCTTCCTGATGCACATGAATATGGTTTATAATACATGATTTATCACCTGCTTCGGTGATAAAATGGTCTAAGGTGTCACTCTCCCAGTAGACTGGAGCTTCGATGAAGGGGGGTATTGAGTTTTGAATCCTGGTTGGGTGTAGTGAGGGTGGATTTCCCTCAATTGTTTTACGCTCTCCCTTCGCGTAGATATGGGTATAGTTCTTCTAAATTTAACCTTCCCCATCCCTAAATCATTAGCATACTTAGTTCACATGCGTATAACCAGAAGGAGTAGTAAATAAATCAGGACTCTTTTACCATATTCTCTCCACACTAATGTAGGTGCACTTCTTTAAGTTGGTATCATAATCCTTATCTTTTATGTTGAACGTACGAATACAAAATAATCATCCTAGAAACTTTTCATGGAAAAATTAAGTTAAAATAACAAAATTCAATGGTATCTATTTATCTTAAACTTTTGAGCTTCAATCGTAAATGGGCCTACAATTTGGATTTAAAATAAATATCCAATTTAATGAATGGATTTATTATATTTTAGGTATAAAATAGTTTTTAAAAATAAATACAAATTCATTTTAAAAACAAAGTGCCTTTCGATTATGTGTATATAATTTTCAAACACACAATGAGTGCAATCAACATTCATGTGGTCTTATTTGAAGGCAAGGCCACTTAAATGTTACGCCTTACTGTGGATTCGCACGTTCGCTGAAAAACTAGCTCAGAATAGAAACGTGATCACGTGACAAGCTTCAAGCTATCACAAGATTTCCGCTTCATCGGCGTGAGTTGTTCTGCTAAGGTTCAACGCATATCTATACTTCGTCCACTCTGCATCAGACGTTCGCCACAGGAGAGCCAATCATATGTCAGAACCAACCATCCCAAATCATTACGCATGTGCATTTTACGACGCATGCGCTGTACAGCCAGAAGTAAGCAGACAGCTTCGTTGGCCGTTGTGAGGAGGTTTGAAATATCCCGTTAGTGTAAAGCGTGTGTATTGATGTAAAGGATTGTGTAACGACACATCATTATAATTTGTAAACATCTATCGGGAGAATGAACTAAAATATATGTTTATCCACTAGTAAATAAAATTGATTAAGAATAAGCTGTTTTAAAGTTAGCGTTGCAATGCATCATGGGTCAACTTAAAGTATGTTAACTAGGCCTTCTGCGTAGATTCAGCTTTCTATTTTCAGCAAGCGTGTGAATCAAGCTTTAACAGCCCATAGCACAACCGACACTGGTAAGATTACTCTAAAACCATACTACGTATCGAAATGTTGTGTTGTGCAATTTTCGTTTTACAACAGGGGAATTGAAACTGGTTTAAGAATGATTTAAGGTAATTATTTATCAAATGTGATGTATTTTCTTTTTTAAAATAGTAAAATGGTTACATTTGTCTTAATCCTGTTGTTTTCTGAGGTATAATACGGATAACTATTTCTAGCTACTTTACTGCCTAAGTTAGGTGTTATATGTGGGGTAAGAAGAGCTCTTAAAACACACATATGTATAAGGCTTATTTCTTTCAAATCTCACTGAAAAGAAATGTATTAGTTTAATTATATTGATAAAACACCCCTTAAATGAAGTCGAAATACTTTTAAAACAGTTACAATTTGTATTAAATTAATTTTAATTACATAGTATAGTGGCATATGTAAATATTCAGTAACAATAATTCATACGTTATATAACAAACTTCCACGCAAATACGGGTACACTTCTTTTAAATTCAACCTTCCTTATCCTTGGATCACTAGACTAATTAGTGCATATGCGTATAACCTGAAAAGGTAGTAAGATGCTAAGACAAATAATATGTTTTTAAATTTAAATAATTGAATAAATTGCTAACACAAGAGTTTAATTCTCGTTATGAAAATAAAACTATATTTCCAGAGCCCTGCGTTTGTGGAGTTCGCGATAATTCGCGAATGTTAGATATGGCATTTTTTCTTTCAGATGTTCACTTTTCAGGCTACCCTGATTGCAAATATATGCCCAGAATTGTCGCGATAATTCGCGAAATCGGCGTTTTAGCGCGATATTCGCGATTTTAAATGATGTCCGCGATAATAGCAATTTAGTCGCGATTTTCGGCATGTTGAGTGGTTGTTTTGTATTTTTCTAGCCTAAATTGAGATTTAAAAATATAGTCACAATTTTTGTGAAGTAACAAGATGATTTTTCTGTAATATTTTGTCTTTGTGACTTGTACATACTTTTCCCGGACCAGCTTCCGCTAAATCTTACTTTTTTAATAAGTTGACAGGACATTTTTTTGCGGACTAGTGTTTTTTACCGTTTTGTCCAAACAAAATGTAATTTTTTGTTTTCACTTCAATATGTTTAGTTTACCTGTTTCAAACATTGTCCTGGAAGTCTAGTTTTAACCCAACAAAGTCACCTTAATCACGAAAGTTTGGTAAAAACCACTTTTTTAACGCTTTTGTCTTAATTCGATAATTTCGTCGCAAAAATAGGATTTTAGTAATTCACCGCTTATTCACCGCTTTTGGGAAACTTAAAAACGAAATTGGGCTTTTTTATTCACCATAAAATCAGGACTCTGTATATTTCTATTGCTAATTTGAAGTAACAGTAGAGATACTTTATCAGCTGAGTGAAACGTGAATTTATTTTATAAAGGTTTAAGAGTTCTTAGCAAAAAAATAAATAAAAAAATGAGTTGTTGGTGCTGCTGAGTAGTTTTGTTGTTGTCACAATAAACCTCACATCATAGTTATATTTGCAACTATCAGTAGGAAACTATATAACTTTTGCTACAAGAGAAAAGCAGCCCTGTTAAGGACACACAAGTCTGTTTTTTAAGGTTATCTTTATTTGTCTCTTTGTTATATTTTTTTCCGTCCCTGGTGGAACTTAGTAATATTGCCCAACTGGGTGCACGCTACATTACGCCTGAAACAAAGGATTTCATCCCTCTGACCTCAACCCTTCAGAACGAGTCAACTGCACATGCGCACTCAACTTATGAGTGGGGAATATCCGCCATGTTCCCAAGGGCTTACTTTTTTTTTTTAATGATACGTCAGACACAAAGTTATTTACCGCTTAATCGAAAGGGAGGAGAAAAGGTTAGGGTAAAGGATATTGAAGGTAAGTAAAATACACTTTTTAAACATTTTCCTTAAGGGTGAATGGAAAACATCAAAAGTATAAATAACATCTTGGATGCAGGAGATCTGGATTAAACCCTTTCCTCCTTGGTCGCAAAGTCAGGTAAAATAACCGTGCTAACGATAGGGTTGGCTCAATAAAAGTACGACGATGTACTCAAACGATGTACTGAATTCTAACCTGGGAGGTCGGGGTTTGGTTAAAATACTTGTTAGGGGGAACTAGAGGGTGATTTACCACTTCTTACCTCATCCTTTGTTCTTAAATTATTATAATTTAATTTGCAATATCCAATGTTTAAGTTAAAGAGACAAGGTGGGTAGTATATATTTTAGTAAAATGCACTCGAATACGTTTGTAGAGAGAGGTAAATGTAAAATTAATTCAATGAAGAAAAGGTGCAACCTCCAGTACCCCCGGTGACCTGGTGGTCTAGGGGTAAGGTGTCAGGCTTATATGCTGGGGGTCCGGGGTTCAATCCTCGGTCCTGACACAGATTTATCTGATTTCCAAACCCTTCCTTCACCTCTGATCAAGACATCTTGTGAATGTGGGGAATGCCAGGCCTCCACCGTGGTTCGGATTCCACTTTAAACTGTAGGTCCTCCATTTAATATTACAACCACCCTTCCATTACACATTAGCGTAAGTGCGTATAATCCGAATGGGTAGTAATATGTGGTTATTATAATAATCTAGCACACTCGGGTGTTTATTAATCCCCAAACTTCTAAGCCAAAGTCCAGCGTGTAATGATGACACACTCATATGGCGATACCGTATCACATTACGTCGGGCTACTACTCGTCAAAGTCATCTGATTACTCACACTCGTGAGGTACAATCTATAGGAAGTGCACCGACATTTGGGTGGAGGTAAAGTATGAAATTATTCAGGAGATCACGCAACGAGGACTTTAACTTTGCATCTCAAGTGTAAATGCACCCACCATATGTACATTTGTGTGGAGAGAAAGTGAAAAATCACTTATGAGTTCACGAGACTGGGGTTTCAGATTTTACCTCTTGTGTGAATATACCAAATGCACAGCCTGGAGGGAAATATGACATTATTTATGAGTTGGTTTGACTGGGATCCTAACCTCAGATTCCTATTAAACTGAAAATCAGACTATAAGAAATTCACGTTCTGTCATCGTACCCACCGATGCGGGTAAAGAGTAGATAGTTGTTTAATTTTACCCACATTCGTGAACATGTGGAATAAACGTCACGATCATTTGATCTGGCTTACTGATGACGGGAAGTTCAGTGTTCAAATAACAGTCATTGTAAAAAAAATAATCTATGTTCATCTATCTAGTAAAATTAATTGTGGTTGCCAAGGGAATATTAACAAGCTTTGTTGTAACCGTCGTATAAGCCAACTATTATGTAAAGATACTGCTTAGGGCGATAAGGAAGTCATGCGTGGCCTTTATCACGCAGTGAAGTACCTGGCGGCAGGTTTCCATGGCAGAAATTGTATTCCTCTTTTGATCCAATCATAACCCCTTTAGGCGATCTCTGGATTGATATTCAAACGCAACGGCCCGAAGGTATACTAGGTTGATGTGAACAAAGAGAATACAAAATATATAACCCTTGAACCTACTATTTTGATATTATTATTACTTTGTTATTTGTACTTAGTTAAAGTTTTAATATTTATATGTATATCATGTACCCCGATCAACTCTTTGTACTATTGATTAGTTACTGGCTACAGATCCAGAGGACCCGGGTTCAATTTCCGGCTCTTTGATAATCTTTCTTTTGAAGCAGTGGGTCTATAACGGTGTCAAACTCAGCCTTGTGATGACAAATGAAGCGTTATTTGAATAAATAAGTAGCATTTCCGGTCTAAGAAACTGAGATTAACTGCCGGAGGTTTCATTGTGCTGAATAAATGACACCCTCTATCCACAAATGTTGGCACTATCATCGCTAAAGTTGGCAGCCGCTAGACCAGTATAGCGGGCTCACGCCATGTAGTTAGAAAAAATGTTTTTTACTATGCACCCCTTGACTTAAGAAGTGTGCACCAACCTCAGAGCCTCAACTATTCCCTAAGTAGATAGAGGACGGACACACGTAAAAATAGAGTATACCTTCGTTAGCATGCCCTGGAATCGGACCAAAGCTCCCTGAACTTGGTAATCCATTCTAACTACTTACCCACAGAAGCAGGAAGGAGTTTCCTACTTTGAACGACAAATATATACCCTGATTTATTGTTGGAAAAATAATTAAGAAAATTCAAACCTATTTACTTGCGGCCAACATTGATAAAATTTTACTATATATTATTTGTTTTGTTTTATAAGTGTGGATGATATATATTAAACGTGAAAGTTGCAAGTAATATGACTTGATGCATGACTATATTAAATCTGTCTTATTAACTTTAGTAACTTCCAGATATTGTTTTCCTTATCAAAATCAGACCATACTTACGACTTGCCGGGCTGCATATGTGTCAAGGACACACAGACTGAAGATCTTTGCGGTGTTACCAACTTTCAAAACAATTTGCAAGTACTGCAATGCCTCACATTGCCGCAGTCACTTTATTTTGTTCAAACTTTATGACCTAGTACGAATATTTTCCCAATACAGAAATGCTATCAACTTTCAAGTTCTTCTCCACCTACATATTTTCTTTACCTTCGTTCTTTGGGCTTACCAATATTTTGTTTCCTTCATATATTTGCTCTGCACTCAAATATTTTCCATCAAATACTTTCCCATGATTTGCAAGGATATATATATATATATCTGTAGTGATGAAGGGAAAACACATTTCCTAAGAAAATAAAAATATTTCCCCTTGTAGGAGTGTGCGTGCATGTGTGTAACAAGAGATTCCAGCGAAAGGGAGAAGAAATAAAATACTCCAAAGAGTAGCCGCAAAATAAAAGAAGAAAGTAAGATGGAAATGAAAAGTACAAGATATGAAGTATGCCATAACAAATTCGGTGCGCTATGGCGCTTGTAAAAAAAAAAATTCACAGAATCGAACAACACTGACTTTTCTAACTTGACGAAAGTAAACGATGTAAGTAACTTTATGACAAAATATTCGAAAGGAAACAATTTAATAAATATTTCTTGAAATTACATAAACATATTTTTGAAATCATCATTGAACTACATATTTTGCAACTGTATAGTCCTATTTGTGAAACAAATGTCTGCGTAGTAACATTTATACCCATAGGGATTTCCTCCAAAAAGTATTTTGGGGATGGGGGTGGGGGGAGATAATCAAACTATAATAAGAATTTTATATAACCCGCTTCAGTGGTTGAATGGCCTAAGACGACACTCTCGCGTTGGACTTACCTTCAGAAGATGAAGAGATTGGGGTTAAAATCCTGGTCGGGTCTACTGAGGGTTGTTTTTACTAAATTGATTCCCACTCTCCTTCTATGTAAATACAGCTATATTGCTTCTAAAATACTTCCTTCCTTATCCTTACCTCGTTAGAGTAATTATAAAATATGCGTATAGCCTGCACAGGTGGTAAGACGCTGTTATTATACATAATAAAGCCAAGCATTTACTTTAAATTTGTATTATATTTAACTTTAAATTAAATACACGTGAGCTAAAACTAATTTTAAGCGATTTTACAATGGCTTAAACCAGTGACAAACTATTTTTTTGAAATCTTTGGTTATTTAATCTTAACCTCCACTCTACCTGAATTATTAGAAATCGTTGGCCATTATCCATTGCCTAGTAGTTTAGCGACAATATCCTTCATAGTTTATGTCCTCACAAATTCAATACGTTTAAATTAAATACAAATTAATTTAATGTATTAGCACGTCCACTTCTGATAATATCTAAAGCAGTGTTTACCAACCGGTGGTTCATGGACCTGTTGTTGCCTGTACACAAATAAATTTTATTTTAGTTGTAGTTATAGCAGGCCTGTCTTAGGAACACCAATGAAAATTACTAATTATAATTTAGAAGAGCAGATTTTTCTAAAAATAAACCACATGAAAGTTTACTGTACTAATATTAATTCTTTGGTTGAACAAATATGTATAGGCCTATGTGTGAGAGCAACACTGGCTCTATAGTTTTGGAATGGGAAAGGTTTTTGAAATAAAGACTAAAATTTATATTTGGCCCTAATTATTCCTACTCTATACACAACTGTGACTGTCTCCGAATCACTGGACCTTTCCGGTATTTTGTATGGAGCTAATAGTTTAAGCATTCACGTCATATGAGATAAATAATTTTGCTGGTCCATTTATTATGAAATCTCGGGAACACATGTATTAAATATCTGTTTACAGGTTCGAGGGTCATGAAACGTTGACTTTCATCAAAATCTTGAAATATAATTTTTTGACGGTCACAAAACTTTATATTTCTTAGGGGTCACAAGATATAAATAAAGATAGGCCCTATATTATATTTTACTTTCTACTCCATGTATTTAAACATATGGAGTAGGAAAGAGGAAAATGGAATAATTTAAAGTACATTTGGGTGAAATAAAAATAAAATATTTATGTGTATATATATATATATTTATGTGTATATATATATAAATAAATATATATATATAAATATATATAAAAAATTTTTGTACCTGTCGTGGTAAAAGTAGGTGTCACTTTTGCAATAAATACGAATGCCAACAATTGAGTTCAAATACCGGTTGGGTTTACTAAGGTTTTTTTTTTTTCTTAAATGACTTCTCACTCTTCTTCCACATTTTGTCACTACATTTCTTCTGAATTCTATTTCACTAATTTATACACTCAATTTGTGCGCATATTTTAATAGTCATAACGCTTAATAAGAGCTGTGCGCACACATACCATTTATTAGCACAAATACTCATTTTTTAAGCATTCTTTTAAACAAAGGAATGTTATGGTTTAGTTTTGATTAAACTACCGATTCCTTTCAAACTCAATTTGTGGATTTAGAATGTAAAAGCTTTTTTTTTTGTACCATTTTAATTTCACCTCAAACCACTCTTCCACAAAATGTGCTGAAACTTAGCAAGTAGAGCACGCTCAGTTGAGTACCACTGCGAAACTTTTCCCTTCTTTCGGGAAGTTTTTTTTTTTTTTTACTTCCACTGTCGTTTCCCATGTGAGTCCTTGATTTGAACTAATGTACTGTGATCGAATAATTTTCGAAAAGTAGGAAAGTAATGAGGCTTGGTGAGACCATCAACCTACCGAGTCGCTTGGGAACGATGACTGAAAATAAAGGAGAAATTTAAGAGACTTTAATTTTGTTCTGTAATATATTCGTAGGTGATATATTTTTATGTTGAGGTAGAGTATATCAACGGACTTCAGAAAGAAAAAAAATGACTAGCATATATATTGAAAGACATAATTTAGAGACGCACAGTTGAGTATTAATGATTTCGAATATTTACTTTATATAACTGTGAGATGTTTATTTTTACTTTATCGTATAGTTAAGTATTGTAATCGTGAAAATTTTATGCCTTAAGATTGTGATGGACATAGACGTTTTATACTTCTTCAAACACAAAGAGTAGATTAAAAAAATCCTTCCAATCGTTTGTCTGTACCTGGATATTCAGCTGAACTTTATATTTAGTTGCTATACCACAAGGGTACGTCATAGTTTTATTTCTAGCTCTAAAATTAAGGTTAATTTAATAAAAACACAATTAATTTAAAATTTAATCAAAAACTTCTTAAACGATTTTTTGCAAAAAATGACATCTGGAGAGTATTTTATATTATAAAGAGAATTTTAAACCTAATTGTTTATATTAGAAGGAAACCATCTAAGGTTAGTTTGCTAATGTTGAATTTTTGGGAAAAGTCTCAAACTATTATTATTATTATTATTATTATTATTATTATTATACTATAAAGCCACATGGTTTACTCACTCACTGATATTAATGTTTATTCACTTCCAGATGAGCTAAATACTTGAAATTTGGCAAACTCATAGTTTCTAGCCTGTAACCAATGGGAAAATTACAAAAAAGTAAAAAAAAAAAATTCGACCCCAGAAAAAAAATTGAAATTGCGGAGCATCTTTAAAGTCGATGTGGGCCGATTTTGGAGGTCTCTTGTGGCTAAACGATAAAACCTATCAAATAACGACTCTGTAATTACATTAGTTTACATCCACTTGCAAAGCGATTAATCTATATAAAGTGTAAAGTAAAGTAAATGTTTATGTGTGTGTACATATAAAGATAAGGATTTTATATATTATCAGGAAAGCTGAAATTTGGAATGAAGGCAAAGGAATTGCTCTATATAACGATACAAATCTAAAAATGGGAAATTTTCAAAATTACATACTAAAAAGAAACTTTTTATATGAGGTATAAAATTATTATTTGGCAGACCCGTAGACAAGCAACTCAAGATGAACAAATTAATCTATTAAGTGCATTGGCAGGAAGAAAGTTGAAACGAAAGGGATGGGAGATTGGGACTATTTGTTGACTTGCTAGTGGGCCGACTACACTGTCAACAGACAGATTCAGATAGGAAAGCACCTTTTTTTGACAAACACAAAATTCCTCAAAACAGTTGTCATATTGATATTCATACGTCAAATCGTGTCAACTGTAGCATTCACATTTATTAGATACTAGCAATCCCACACGTCGTTGCCCGTGACCTACTGTGGTATTGTGTTAGAAATAGCCTAATTAAAAACTAGTTAAAAATCCTGCTTTGAGGTGCATTCGGACCCCCTCACGTACACCTATGTTAAAAATGTCAGATCTCTACGTGCCGTAAATTTGGCTGGACATCGAACACAAACAAACAAACAAACAAACACACAGACAAACACTTCCTTTTATACACTAATATTATAAAGAGGAAAGATTTGATTTTTTGTTTGTAATGAGGAATAAATTAAATTTTCAAAATAAAATATTACCTATGTTACTCGTTGATAATTTAAAATAGGCCCAGTAGTTTTTGAGTTTATCCATTACAAACAAAAAAACAAAAAATCAAATCTTTCCTTTTTATAATATTAGTATAGCAGTATAGACTATTAGTGCGTATAAAATAACACAAAATAGAATATTAAATTGCTATCGATTTTTACCGCAAACACCCGCCTCGGTGGCGTAGTTGGCTAAGCGCTTGTCGTGTTGAGCTCGACTGCTGAGGACGGGGAGATCGAGGTTCGAATCTCGCTGTGGTGAACTGGGGGTGGTTTTCCCTAAATGTTTGTCCACTCTCCCTCCACGCAAATGCGGGTTCACTTCCTCTGATTAAAAACCTTCCCAATTCCTAATCAATTAGTGTAATTAGTACTTAAAGCGTATAACCCGAACGGGTAGTAAGACGTGGTGCTAAATATTATATTATTTACCGCAAACAAATGTATTTGTACTTTATGAAAGGCTCTACCACTAATTACGAGAATTGACCATATTGTTTTGTTCGTTTACTAGAATTCTTGGGTTGAATACGCACTTATCTCCAGATAGACTGTTCTCAGACTACCGCTGTTTATATCTTCGCAAATTGCAACCAGTTGGGAGTTTAAATCTGGACCAGACCCATCCCTTCCCCCTATTTCCACCACTTATCATATCTCTGACCTCTGATTCTTATTTATTTTCCTACTCATTTGTTAGGTGTTCCCGGAACTACCATTCTCATTCAATTAGTTATAAGTTGAGAGATTTATTGTTTCTTAATCTTAAAGACTTACCCATTTCCACAGCGCTCCCAAAACTCATCAATACTTACTTTTTCTTTGTTGATCTTAATTTTATTTTAGTTTATCCAGATTTGTTGTCTGACTAATGATCACAATCACAAACTTTTTCAGAAATGTAGGCCTAATTAAACATTAGAATGATGGCGACAAGCTATATGCTTGTAATTTCTTATTTCGCTTATATTGCAAATAAAGCTATATTTTTTTAAAATCTTTGNATGGCCACAAGCTATATGCTTGTAATTACTTATTTCGCTTACATTGCAAATAAAGCTATATTTTTTTCAAACCTTTGGTGGTGGGAGGGGGGGTTGGGGGGGGGGGAAGTTTTGGACCTCCAAATACACCTCGGTCTACGGTTTTGGGTATAAAGATCCCTAAAAAAATCCAAATAAAATGCTAAGATTTGAAATTTCTTATTAGGAGTTGAATAACTGGCAGGGAGGGGAGTTGAAGAGGGCTCAACATTTCCAAAACTAATAAAAATAATTAAATCTAAAGTATTCGTTATTTCTTAAAGGGGGTTAGTGAAATGGGGATTCTCAAAATTCCAAGACTAAAAGAATAAAATAAATACTTTTAACAGTGTTTTGAAGATTGAAATTTATCAGGAGAATATAAGAATCACCTCAAACCGTATAAAGGTCTGAAAATTCTTAAATTTCCAAATGGAGTGGAAAATAGGAAGGGTGGATTCCTTCAAAATTTCATATAACAATCAACTTTTTGAGGGAATACAATTTTTTGAATACTTTTTTATTTATTATAAACTAAGAAACTCTACGAATAATTATTTTGAATATTGTTTCTGAAAAATAAAAAGGTTACAAAATGTAATCAATATTGTTCCATTTGAATAAAATGACGATAATCACGTTTAAAAAAACTATTTATGCTCAATTATATATTTAAAAATAATATGAAGAATATTATTTTGTACTCATGTGCGTCAACAGTAGTTAGGCATCTTAAAAACATTTTTAATACAATTCAATGACAAAATTTAGCTTATGTTAGTTAGAAATATATTTTCCACCAAAAGTTAATAATTTAAGGTGGGATTTTTCAATTTTAATTTTAATTCAAATATTTTTTCAGATTTTTTTCCTGGGGGGAGGGTTCAGGAATATAATATCAAACTTCTGTTCATAAGATGTTTAAACGTGGGTTTTTGTGTTTCTCCGTCAATCATGTAATTTATATGTCAGTTTTTAAGGATGGATTGATAAATGATGTAATGAATTTAACGATCTCTAACAAAATGTACCATAAATTTTAAATGTGATATTTATCCTTTATTACATCGTTCCTCTCTCGGGTTGGAAATAATATAAACGCTGTGAGTGCTGGTGGGAGGGGAGGGGGTGTAGAGGGGCAGGCTATAAATTCCCTTCAATCACAGACTCAGCGTCATGTATGCAGGCAGAGGCAAACAGGTCCTAACAATAATAATAGAATAGCCATATCCTTCTATTCTCTTTTCTCTTCGGCATATTCAACTTGCTGTAAAGTTATGCTATCTCCTCCTCACCCTTCTCAACCAACCTAAATCCCTGGTACGTAGTTTTGAAACGGTTGGAAAGGGGGAAGGCGGGGGTGATAATCGTACCCAGGCCTGAAGGGGAAATATATCATAACTCAAGTTTTATTAGTCAGGCCTCTAAGCCTCCCGCTTTTCAAAATAGTGTGTTTGATGACAAGAGTAAAGTAGCGTGAACGAGGAATTGTTATTATGAGATGCGAGAGCTTTGGCCCCCTTGAAAAGGGAAGAGTTTGGATGATGTGGAGAGGGGAGATAAATCGTCGTATATAATTGTATCTTCACTTAGGTTTGGTTTGTTCGCAGCAATCATCGATAGGAGTTGTCTGTTTCGTACGTATGCTAGGGCGAGTATTATTTTAAGTTAGTGTTTCTGTAGGTGAGCTTCATATTCATATTTATTAGCGTAATATAAAATGTATTTTTAAAACTGACAAAGCAATTTCACTGTTTATAAAATTATGTTACGATCCCATTCTTTAAAATAAGAAAACATTACTAAGACCAAATATATTCTAGAATGTTTAGTTCTCGGTATTTTCCTTGAATCAGTTTTTTTTGGCACCTTATATTCTTTATTAAAGGTAATATTATTCATAAGAACCTCAAAAAGTATTTTTTATAAATAATTTCAACCCACACAAAACTTTATCCGAAGATTTATGCTCCATTCATATTAGAAAGTAAAAATAAAACAAAATTTAAAGATGACCCAATAGCTCGGTCGAATTGAACTATTAATGTCTATTGACCTAATTTTTTTCACCACGAAGCTTACTATGTTGCATTCACATGATATTTTTACTATAAGTGAACCACAGGCATACACACATTTGGTATACACATATGAGAAGGAGAATTATTGTAAGTATTATAATTAAATTTAGGAATAAAATGCTTTATTCAAAGACAAAGTTTAAATCGATGTAGAATTTAATCTATAATTGGGTAAATTCTCGGCAGTCGATTTTGCAGATAAAATCGTAGATTTCATATATTCCAGCTCTATAATGATAAGGTCTGGGTTCAAATGTCTGCACGGTGTGCCAAGAGGTTAATTTTCTAAATGGTTTCCCGATTTCATTCCTCGAAAATGTGAGTACACTTCTTCTTAGTTCTACCTTACTCATCCTTACCCCATCAGTGTAAATATTCAAATGTCCCGGACGGGTAGTAGGCCGTGGAGCACAAAATACAGGCCTATATCAGCTAACAAAATCATACTAATAATATTTGATGGTATGTTTTTAAAACTTCCACGTGGATTTAATTACTTTATGAATTATTTTATTCCCGCTTTGGTGGCCGCATGGTCTAAGGCATCACTCACTGCCAACTACCGATGTCGGTGTGACTGAGTTTAGAATCTAGGTCAAGTGAATTGAGGGTGGTTTTCCACTCTCTCTCTCTCCATGCAAATTTGGGTAAACTTCCCATAAATATAACCTTTCTCATTCTTAAAACCAGTAGCGTATTTAGAACAAAAGAGTCTAACCTGAACAGGTATTAAGATTTGGTGCTAAAAAAAATTCCATATATTAAAGATTTCACTCGTGCTAAAACACAAAACTTTAATAACTTTTAAGACTTCAGTCAAATGGACATTTGGGGTGCACCTATGGCGTGGTTGTGGTAAATATCCCCATTGGACGCCAGAGGGAGACTGATCTTTGTAAAACGGTCCTCGCATGAATTAAAATATGGAAATGAATCGACACGTGCATTGAAGGGCACCATGAAAATAAACTATTCTACTTTATGGTCAAATTGTGTATTGTATTTTACTCCCCCTGCATCGCCGGAGAGATGCCTCTGGTTATGATAGGTGTGATTTGTGGCGGGTGAGTATAAAACCCGCGTTATACCGTGATGAGAAACTAACCCCCCGACCTCCCCTCTGTGTCATCATTCACGTTTTATGGCCATTTTATTGCTGGTTATGGCCACCCTTGTAAGAATATCGGTGTTTATGGAGGAGGGTCGGTATGTGCCATAACGCATGTATCGTTACAAACACAAGTAGATTTTGAGGGTGGTTTTGTGTGGGAGGGTTATAGTTTATTTCCACTCTCAACGGGTGGGCTTTGAGTAAATTTGAAGAGAATAAGATCCTCTACTTGCAAACAGATACTCGAGAATTATGAATACACAATCTCAAAATATTTTATTTTCCCCAATAATCAAGCGAATAGTAAAATTGTGTGCTAAGAGGAATACGTGAGAAACAGAATGGTGAAGAAAGTTAAGAATTAAATTTAAGACTTAAATAAGTTGAACTAGGAAATTATAAAATTAATTCATAAATCAAGCATTCAATAAAGTGGTTGATGTATTAATGGAAAGTGACAAGCTCAAAAATGTACAATTTGAATAAAGTTTTTATAAATAAATATAGTGTGTGATCTGAACCATTATATAAAATCATATTGTATCAATAACTAAAATATACAGTAATGTTCAAATGAGTTGATGAATAGTCTTAAAACATAAGTTGAAACATTGAAATATTAATATAAAAATATTATATACACTATAAAATAATATGAACAATGTTCTTAAGTCCAGATTTGTGTTTAAAAAATAAAGAATAAAAATTAAGTTAAGAACTGCTAAACTGATCAAAGTATTTGTGTAATTTAGAATGATATAAGTCTTATCAGTCCTATGATTAAGGATAAATATATGACCAAGAGCGTTTTGGATTAGTTGGTTTGAATATATACACGTTTCTGCACCCAATGGTAGGCGTAGTTTTTAAGTTCTCGTGTTGAGAAACTATCATAATAGTGAAATTCGCCTACCTCAAGTGTATGATGGATCTTGATGTTTTATGTACCCCAGAACAAAAAAGAACATTTCTTATAAAACTGTATGTCTATCCCCGCTATTTACAGATGACTCATTTTCCTACAAATGACTATACAAAAAATTGCATTTAAAACGTATATTTTGGAGTGTTTCGTATAAATATACAATTTTTTTCTGAGGAAACTGTAGTAAGGAACAGTGGTCTAGTCAGCGACTTTCCATAAAAATACGCGTAAAGAATTATTTCGTATCTCAAATAGTATCTGAGATATGATCAAAATTGGAAATTTCCGCTAGTGTAAAAGTACCTTCAAAGTCATTTTCATCGGCAATTGAGAATTTCAATTTTGTTTATAATGTTAAACATTGTTTGGATACAAAATTTAATAAAAATCGCTAGAGCTGATTTTGATTAAATCTGTTTTGGCTCGTTTAACCCGTAAGTAAGTTATCCTTAATCTTAGGGTTGGATAGATAATTCCAAAAACACACCTAAGTAGCCTTATGGGAACTCTAGATACAAAGTTTTTGTCCAATCGGTAACATGGTTTTGGCTCTAGTCCCTAGGAAAGGGGAACAAGAAGACAGACAGTCAAGCAACGTAGCAAATATATTTTTTTCGGGTTTAAGGGTTCATCAAAATCTCGAGCTCAATTTATTTTGGTCGCTCACAATAGTTTCTCTATACGAAGGGTGTGAGAAAGTAAAAATATGTATGATAGCCCTTCTTATGAAAATTGGATTGTAGTTCCTACCTCACAATTTATATCAGTGGTGTCGGTGACCTGGTGGTCTAGGGGTAAGGTGTCAAACTTTTGAGTTGGGGGTCTGAGGTTCAATCCTCGGTCCCGGCACAGATTTATCTGATTACCAAACCCTTCCTTCACCTCTGACAAGACGTGTATTAATCACAACTTGTGAATGTGGGAAATGCCAGGCCTCCACCGTGGTTCGGATTCCACGTTAAACTGTAGGTCCTCTATTTCATCTCACAATCACCCTACCATTACACATTAGCGTAAGTGCGTATAACCCAAACGGGTAGAAGACGTAGTGCTAATAATAATAATAATAATAATATAACAGTGGTAACTTATACTGGTTAATACAACTCGTCATACCACATGCTCAAGCCATCAGAAAACTAAGCAATCTTATCTTAAGATACAGGGATAAGAGGATAAATTTAGAGGAAACACATAAGCGATCAACTGTTTTTAGGATATGAACTTTTTTATTTACTTTTTGAGTAAAAATTTCTGAAACATAGGTTATTTAACTGTCCAATACGTGGGTTAAGGATGAAGAAGGTATCTACGGAAAGTTCACCAGCATTATCTTAGGCAGATGATAGGGGAAAACTTTTTTTTTCTTCTGCACATTCCAATGCTTTCTATCGAGAACCTATAACTTTCGATCGTTGACAAACCAATATATTGCGAACATAACGCCTTATACGATGCAACCACTGACTATAGTTTCATTGCAACCGTTGGCAATTGATCACTTTATATCTTAAGGAGTTATGAGTGTATCATTATACCAACATTGGTTGTTGTGTTATGCTCTGTGTATCAGGATTTAATTCGAAATGTCTCTAAAATTTATAGGTTTAAAGATTAAACGAATATATATTATACTAGTTTAATAAACTCTTGTTTTGCAAGCATCCTATGGTAATATTGCTAGAATTGGTATTTATTATTATTATTATTATTAGCACCACGTATTACCACCCATTCGGGCTATACGCACTTATGCTAATGTATAATGTCAGGGTGATTGTGAGATAAAATGGAGGACCTTCAGCTTGATGTGGAATCCAAACCACGGTGGAGACCTGGCATTCCACACATTCACAAGTTGTGATTAATACACGTCTTGTCAGAAGTGAAGCAATGGTTTGGCAATCAGATAAATCTGTGTCAGTATTACATTTAAAAAAATAGTACGTCACACAAATAATATAATACAAAACAATATATATTTAGGGAAAAAATTAAATTTGGCAAACTCTCAACAGTTTAAAATCTGATAATTAAATTAATCATACAATTAATTTCATGCTACTACATGTTATTACCCAAAAATAATTATTAGTATGATTATTTATGATTTAAAAAAATATTTTGATAGTTGAAAACGTACATATTCACATTCCATTTCACATACAGAGTTTCTAGTAAATGTATTGTTATGGGCTAGTAACACGAGAAAAGGAACGATCGATGTTATTATCCCTCTATTTATCACAGGGTTGTTTACATTGAACGTAATTAAGGGGGTATGTAATAGGTTGTAATATTTACTAATGAGATATAAACACGCTTCATTCACAATACATTATCATTATCAACCTTTCTTCAAAATGCTTCGGTATAGTAGAAATTAAAATTGCTATGTGTCTTTTTACTCGAGTTTATCTTGCTTCCTTTAGTTTATAAATGGTTCACTACCCCATCAAGAGGGTACATTTTTAGCATAAATGTGAAATAAATAAATTAAAATCAAGAGGAACAATATGATGAGTAAAAACACACAATTCGAAAGTATCCGGAACGCGTATAAAGTGACTTCATTAAATGTCTCAAATGGAAAACAAAATTGAAAAGTTTATATGAAGACGGTGGCATGTGGAAGAATCATGGGTGGTATGTGAAAATATATTTTCCGAAGAAATTGGTAGGCCCTTTCACTCTCGCTCATAGAAATTATCGTGTGCTGATATAAACAGTCGGTGTAAAAAGTGCACGTTAAATACCTCAAATAAATAAATAAATTAGTAATGTAAAGATGGATTATAGCGTAATCCATAAGAAAGTATTATTGGCGTACTTTGATAAATTTATAATGTATTTATCAAATAAGACAAATTTCTAGAATGCCAAATTTTAGTGACTTTCTATCATTATTATTATTATTATTATTATTATTATTATTATTATTATTATTATTATTATTATTAGCACCGCGTCTTACTATCCGTTCGGATTATCCGCACTTACGCTAATGTGTAATGGTAGGGTGATTGTGAGATGAAATGGAGGACCTACAGTTTAACGTGGAATCCGAACCACGGTGGAGGCCTGGCATTCCCCACATTCACAAGATGTCTTGTCAGAGGTGAAGGAAGGGTTTGGCAATCAGATAAATCTGTGCCGGGACTGAGTATTGAACCTCGGACCCCCAGAACAGAAGTCCAACACCTTACCCCCTGGACCACCAGGTCACAACTTTCTATCAATGTTGATGGTGGACTTCGTATAAAAAGCAGACTTTATGTTTAAAAGTAATTTAGTAAAACCATTCAACTACGATACTTTACTATCTAAATCTGTCGCTTCACAGTCCAAACGTCCAGCTCATTTAGTTTAGTTTTCTGGTAATTTATAGGTCAAGTTTTGGTTTTACTGAGGGTATTTTCTCTTAAATATTTGGCCGTAGAAAATTTTGCACATTACCCCCGAAAAACAATCGTTTTGAACAAATCTCTACAGGACGTTTAGTACAGTATTAGTAAGTATGTGTGTAGAGAGATGAACGGGTTTCGTAACAAAATGTGAAAATTAACGTGACCGTTGGTTATTAAAAAAATAGGGTTACCCATGTTAGCGTAATTTTCGACAACACTTTAGTGTGTTTGAAAGACCTTTTATGTTTGTATAAATATACGTGCCTGAGTGCCAAATTTACTAGTAATATTATCAACAATAAAATTTTCATTTTTTTAGAAACAAAAGTGTAATTTTTTATAATGTTTTTGGTCGTTAATGTTACTTAGTAACCAGTTTGCGTCCCAATATAAGAATCCAGCAAAGATGTAAAAAAAAAAAACAGTCTTCAGGGGGAGCCATTTTTACTTTCTCGCAACCTCTTACGCATGGAAAGTATTGTGATCGTAAAAATAATCGAGTTAGTGAATTTGATGTAGGCCTATATCGACGTTTCTTGACAGAATGAACGCAAAAAGGAGATTTTCGATGTCGTCTGTCTGTCTGTCTGTATTTCGGCCTAGAGCCTTAACCATTCTACCGATCTGGCTAAAAATTTGTATTTAAGATTCTAATAAGTCTAACCAAAAGATTTTATTGGTCTAATTTTGATTAAAACTCGTATTTAGGCTCTGTTTAACATTACAAACACTACGGCACATCTCATATTTTTGGTAAAATGAATTAAAGAACACTTTACACAAGTGGATAGCTCCAACTTTAATCAATTTTTACAACTCGTTGATATATTAGATAACTTACGTTGAAATAGTACTAATAAAATATAAATGGTATTTGAAATAAATTATTGTATAACCAATAGTTTTTGATCTATAGGCTAATATATTTTTTATATAAAAAATTCTTGCTCTTTGATGAACAGAGGTGTTACTTTTTCCTCAATCTGTTTGTTTAACAGTGTGTATTATTTCGTTTATTCACTTTGGTGGAATGTGATGCTCTTTTTTTTATCCAAAAGTATGTTTCTGCAACAATGTATATTATTTAATTTCACATACCTTACGAGCTATAATTTAGATAAAGGAGCAAGAAGTTTTTGTAATCCACCCTACCATCTATTTGTATTCGTCCACGTGACAGACATGTCACATATTGAAGGCAGCGCAAGGCAGAACAGCTCAGTGGAGGGGACATAGACACATTGACCGAGGAATAGGTCTTTGTCACTGACAAGATATACATCAGACCCACAGCCTCCAGGTTAAAATGGCTGCCTTCATCGGGAAAGCTTGTGTCTTTCAACATGGGAATTGCTACGTGTAGTCCTAAGTGACAACATCGTTATCAATCAGGATTTTTTTTAAAGTTCACTTTAAGTATTATTTTACTATAGAGGAGACAAAAATTGCCTTCTAGTGTCAAAAACTAGCTTTTACTAAATCAGGTTAAGGTTGTAGTGGCCCCACCTCCTTTCTAAAAATCAATCTCACCAAATGAGCGTACTCAGAATGAGAATTAAAAAGAAAACTTATAATACAATGGTTCTTTTTTTTAGTTCAAGTAAAGGTTTGCAAATTGTCTATTTTTAAACAATCTTCAAATGCGTTGACCACTTAGTTGTCTTAAAGGGTTTATTGATTGAAATAAGGTAAAGAGATGGTTTTGTGAGGTGGATCTTTTGTGTTAGGACCACCACTGTAGGAATCTTGCTCTCCAGCTTGTAGGCCTTTACATCAAACCATTTTAAAGTGATTTGTTTCACTTGGGAACACTGTTTCTCACTTAGAACTGCAACTAGCACTCCCCAGTGCCCAAAGACTCAACCTGGCTCAAAGTCCGCAGTGAAACTCCTGTAAATGCCGAGTGTCTGTTGTTTAATTTTCTGTGGTCTTGGTGCAATGACTGTATATTGACGTAAGTCCAGGCATAACCTTCAAAGAGGTATGACGGAAATTCTGTATCAAGCATTGGCTTTCTAATCCGAGTCGGATAAAGATTGGTTGAATATTATGATTATAATTAATTACCATAAGAAAATAAAAACTAGAATGATAATCATTTTTTTTAAAGAAATAATCATTGTAAGTTATTATTGAGTAATGATTATCCTGATGCTGAATTTCATAAAGACTTTCGTTTAGCTAAAAGTTGGTTTTATTATATTCACACCAATTTAACGTGATATTAAAGAAAGTGATGAACTGATCCATATCTCGTATTTTATCTTCGTTCTCACGTAATCTTCGTGAGTTTTGTCTGGAGATGTGGGACGGAAAATTTTCTGTTTTGGAAAATTTTTCCTCTATTTTTTCCGGAATTTTTTTCCAAAACGGATAATTTTTAACTACTATTTCTGTAAAATAATTCCAGCTGATTAAATGTAATTAATGTAATCTAGAAATAGACATCCCAAATGTCAACGTTTATACTTAAGACTAATTTATCCTAAAGGCGTTAACACTAGAAACGTCCTCAAATGAGCCTTGATTGCCGCACGGTCTAACGCACTACTCTCGCAATAGAATAGAGTGCCGATAACAGAGATATCAGTGTTCGATCCGGTTTGGGTGTAGGGCGGTTTTTCCTAACTAATTTTCAACTCTCACTGATGCAATTCCTCTGAATTCAACCTTCCTCATCCCCAACCCATCAGCATAATTAGTACATAAGCGTGTAACCCGAATGGGTAGTAAGATGTGGTTCTTGTAAACAGTGGTAAAGTAACAAATGAATGCGATCCTTTGACGACCTGCTATGTTCATAAATCACACTTGAATATATTTTATCTACAATAAATAAATTAAAATAATGTTTATGTTTGATCAAAATTGGTCTCCCCCTCCTCCCCATCCTCCATTCTTCCTATCCCTTCCTCACCCCATGCCTCCTAACCGCTTCTTATAACCCACTCGTCTCTTAAAACACTATGTTTTGAAGTATAGGCTCTAGGTGCCACCTTTAGAATTTAATCCTTGCATCAAAAACTGCCACTGCAGAAAATTTTCTGATATAAAATTTCCCGGAAGATGTTCGCCCTAATTGTGTCATATCTCTCACAATTTTCACTAATCGCTCCATGCTTGATTGTTTCCACAACGAGAGGAAACTATGTCCCTTATACAAACGAGCTAGGCTTCTGTCTGTCTTCTCTTCTGCACCTACTTTGTGTTTAACATTTGGTGTCTCTTTCTATTCTATAGTTCACAAATTTCTAGGTTAGTTTGTCATGCTCTGTCCCGCGCTGCCTTCAATATGTGGCCGGTCAGACGAAAAGGCTCCAAAAGTCGCGGATAGACTATGGACCTATATACACATCCTTCCAGGAGGCGAGCTCACCGCAAGGGATCTCTTAATGTTTACAATTTATCAGGCCGATGACACCTTCCAATTGCCCCGCTTTCCTGTCCCCTCCTTGCCGTGAGGGGGTGACGTTGGAAATCCTTAACCCTCCCTCACTTATTCACCATCCTGGAATAGTTGACTGAATTACGCGCCTAAATTGTTGGGGATTGAAGTGGGGCAACGAATCGAAGAGGTAAATATTTGAGGTTAATTTTCCGAACAGCTTAGATGTGTAAGCCTTCGAAGAAAAGCCGTGATTGATATCTTAGGGGAAATTGTTTGCACAGTCAGGTGTGGATTTGTTTGTGACCCCATTTCAGTTTCGAAAGCAACTTAAATTAGTACTTACACTGCTACACATCATCGTTCCAATCTATTAAAACTCGTAATAAAATATTAGATTCGTGAAAGTACATAATTTAAATGCTATCAGAGAAAATTTTTGAATACAAAATATATCTAGCGTAGTCAACATTTAGAAATAGTTGCTATATCATCCCACTATTATATAAATTGACACCTTAAAAAAAGTTTTGGAACTCACCGTTTAACGTATGATTACATGAAAATATATCTAATAGCGTTTTAACTTTGAATAAGGTTCTTTATAATATACATTGACTGTAGTTTCAAATCTTTTCAAAAATTGAAAATAGATTAAAATATATTCTGCTAGTTATAATGCTAAACTACGTTTATTAGCGAGTATATTTTATAAACCTTTTATTTTAACTTATTTATAAGAATTAAATTAAAACTATGTAAAAACATAAAGCTTTATTTGTCTTTAATTCAATAAAAATCGTCTGATCAGAAATATGTAATTATTTAAAAAAAATTGTTCATAAATTTACACACACTGACCTTATCAAAATTATTTTTAAAGTAATTATAAAACGTAGCGTATGTCAAACATCTATGTCTTATTGTTCATTATTGATTTGTATCTTTTAAGCCCCAAATTTTAATCTGAATGCGACAATCCTCTCTGATCCCATTGCTAAGTTTAAAAAAAACGCTACTGTAATCAATTATAGTACTTTTTGTCGTATAAAAAATAGCATCCAAGCCATCACAAATAAATTTAGAATAAAAATGTAAGGTGTCGTGCAAGGTGGATGTGATGATTTCCCGAATCTGTCAACCACCACTGAACCTCGTAAAGAGGAGGGAAAAGTGAGATGGCTGACATATTATAGGACCAAGCTACTATTTATATGTACTGCCCCCTTTTACCTTAAAAAAAAAATCTTCCTAGATCCCTTTTCTAGAGATATTGGATCACAACTGAAATCCTGTGCTCTCCCCCTTCCCTCCCCCCACCCCCCTTAAGATCTCTTCTACCAAACACACTCCTGTGAAACCCCGCCCTCCCCCCCCCCATCTTACAACTACCTCTCCCCCTAAGTCTTATTTGACTCTCTTTCAAAGCTTTTCACATTTTTCAGCGCAAGAGAGGTGGATTCCTCACTCCGCCAGCTTACTTACATAGATTCTCAGGGGCGTACAGCGAGTCAAAAAGGACGGGGAGAATCTATTTTATGTCTCCGACTGTGTTGAGCCAATTTGCATTCAGAAGGTGTAGGCAAAGGGGGTTCTTACGTGATTATGGCATTCACTTTCAAAGCATGGTTGGAAAGGGGGGCATTTACAGATATTGTGTGAAGTAGACGCTAGAATGAGGTAGGTTGCCTGCTTTTAAGGGTTGACAATTTACAACACTAAACCTACACTTTGAAGTTATAATATCATTTCATTTTGTTATCTTCAAGAATTCAAACCTACTTGGAAGGAAAGGATTGGGAATCTGTTTTGCTATTTTATTTTACGAGTCATTAGAAGTTGTCGCAAAACTTTATTTTTTTAAAGCGGATGGCTTATATTTAATAGAGAGAAGTATAATATAAATAAATGGTTCAATAAAGTTTTTATTTTCTTTAAACGTAAAACATAGGCTTTCGCTTATTGTTCTTAAGAAACTCTTTTACGCGATCGTATTTTTGAACAAAAACGTTTAATACAACAACCTCTCTTTTATTTCCTATGAATTTTTATAGAAGTTAAGAAAATACTTTGGCGTTAGATTCAATTAGAACTTTCTATTGTGATAGAATAATTTTTATAGAAGTTAAGAAAATACTTTGGCGTTAGATTCAATTAGAATTTTCTATTGTGATAGAATAATTTTTTGGTATAATTGTTGCGTCCAAATCTTTAAACTAATTGAACATGAGCTGCACTAGTGCGAACTGTATGTTAGGCTCATATGTTCTGATTCCACGGTGATGAAAGGTCAAGGTTTGAATCCCGTTGGGGTTTAATAGTTATGGTTTATCCTCAATGGCTTCCCACACCCCTTCAGCGCAAATTCAGGTACATATACTCAACAGTTCTACCTTCCTCATCCTTGTTCATTAGTGTGGTTAAAAGCGGATGGTTCGATCGGATAGTAGTAAGCAGAGGGAAAAAAAGGTTTATTAAAGGCATTTAATTTATATTGATACTTAATAGTATACACTTTTTTTTTTATCGAGAAGATGAAGAAATACCGCCACTGAGGTAAGAGACTACCGACTCTCTCTATTAAATTAAACCCATAATTAATATAGTTATGTCGGTGACCTGGTGGTCTAGCGGTAAGGTGTCAGACTTCTGTGCTGGCGGCCGGGGTTCAATCCCTGGTCCCGGCACAAATTTATCTGAATTTCAAACCCTTCCTTCACCTCTGACAAGATGTGTATTAATCACGACTTGTGAATGTGAGGAATGCCAGGCCTCCACCGTGGTTCGGATTCCACGTTAAGTTGCGGCAGAAGGGAGTGTAAGTATTTTTCAGTTTTTATAGAATATAATTTGTTTGGCCAAAATAATCAAATATTTCTCAAGTAGTAACATAGATCTTAGTTTTCTGCACATGCTAATATCAACAGATTGAATATCTGTCAAGGGTGTCCTAGAATATGGTCAAAACATTTTAAATAAAGAGAAAAAGTTTTGACTAAATTCCAGGACACCCTAGACAGATATTCAAGATCGGTTTGGTATTAGAATGTGCAGAAAACTAAACTCTATGTTTATACTGGAGAAATATTTGATTTATTTTGGCTTAAAAAAATGTAAT
>CABFOV010000040.1:55571-70548 GCA_902141375.1 Timema poppense | reverse complement strand
TTAATCTAGAACAGACGCAACATACGTCCCCAGCTTTAAATTTATCACTTCGAAAGGGGTAATTCACATTTCACTAATAATAATAAATTTTTCTTCAATGCCAGAAATATAACCCGAGACCCTTAGCTCAGTAATTAGACACTACTGACTTGAGTTAAGGCGTTGAATTTTGTACTGAAAACGAAATGAAAATTGTACTAAAAGTGTTGTTTGATTACACTCCTGTAAACTCATTGCGATGAAAAACGGAATGGTTTTCATTATTTCACAATAAAATGAATGTGTTTTTTTTCTTCAATTATTACGTTTAATTTATTTACAGACAACCACTATAGAGCTTAGTTTAAACAAATAAAGGGTCACATTATTACAATACTCTGACTAAGGGGACGGCCAAACTGGGCGAACGAACGTGCGAGCGGCTAAAATATAAAATATAACACATTGGTTGTAATGAGAGGTGGCCAGACTGAGCGCGTGCGCTTGACCCGGTACAGTCTAACTTAAAGGCGCTAGACAATATTACTGTATGTTGGTTCATTGAGTGCTAGGAAAACTTCTCATTTTGACATTTTTATTACTATCGATAGGTTTAGCACACTTTCTACCAATGGCCTAATTTAATTGGTAAGATCATACACTATACCTATATATATATATGTAAAACTTATATGTTAAAATACTTCATTATTATAATCAAAGTAGGCCTTTACAAATAAGAATCACCATTAGCGTGGAGAGAGGATCAGAAAATCACAACATTAAATCGCTTGTCAAAAACCACTCTCAGTTTACTGAGACAAGATTCAAACCTTTGCCTCCTTGTCAAACGCTATCGAGAGTTATCTGCTAATCACGCTCTCACTCGCTCATCAATTTTGCCAGCCAGTCGCTCACCAGTCTGGCCACCCAGTAGCTCGCACGCTTGTCAGTCTGGCCGAACCCTAAAACTGCAATGTAGCTTACCTTAGCGGATGTGGGTGTAGCAAAAACCTCCCTCCCTTCCTCTCCCTAAAAAGCTAACCCCATATTCCCCTTTTGGCCTCTGACAGAAGTGGGTGATGGATGAGCACTGCCCCAGTTGACGGCTTCGTATTGAAGACAGACTTCACTCAGTCTGGAAGCTTTGCTAGTCCTCTCCATCCATGATTCATGAGTTTTCTGATGGGGAATTTAGCTTAAATTGGGAATCTTATTCCATGGGGGGAGGGAAATAAGTAGAAATAGTTATCTACTTATATATAAATAGAAAAACCTAATTAACTTTCTTCTGACACATTGAGAGATTGAAAAGGTATATATAAATATTATTCCCTCAGTCTTACTAACCATTCAAGACAAAAAATACCAATTGCGTCAGTCCTCAATCGAGCCATACCGACCAAATGACCACTGTCTGTTGGTGAACTATCCGTTCCTTTATCTCAGTTTTATAGACCATAACAACATCTTTTTCATTCAAGCATCATCTTCTTTGTTCTATCTAGGTCGAGTCTGACCCCTTTCCAAACCTATTGCTTCATAGAAAATCTGGAAGTGCCAAGTATCGAACCCGGGACCTTTGACCATTAGACGACAATGGCTTTCATCTATCCGGAACATTCACATTTAACTACATGAGTGGGGTAGTTATGAGGAAGAAATAATTGATTGGAAATGTGCTTCTCTTTGCGTGGGAAACATTTTTTGGAAAAAAATGCTCCCTCACTACACAAGGCCTCAAAAGTACCCAGATATATAAAAAATTCGAGTCTGACCCCTTTACAAACCTATTGCTTCATAGAAAATCTGGAAGTGCCAAGTATCGAACCCGGGACCGTTGACCATTAGACGACAATGGCTTTCATCTATCCGGAACATTCGCATTTAACTACACGAGTGGGGTAGTTATGAGGAAGAAATAATTGATTGGAAATGTTCTTCTCTTTGCGTGGGAAACATTTTTGGAAAAAAATGCTCCCTCACTACACAAGGCCTCAAAAGTACCCAGATATAAAAAAAATTGGAAAATAAAAAGTAAAATAAAAATATTGGTACCATTTAGGGTCAACTGAATGGAATTTAGATAACTTGCAAAATGGCTGTGATAAGCACCCCGGAAGTATAATTTATGCACGATAGGACATTTTTTGGCCAATAAACTTGGCATGGGATCTTTTTTCGCCACATACTCGGCACATTTCGAATTTCCTAGGGAGTGGATTTTTCAAATCATTTTTGCATACCCAGGAAACTCCAAGTCGAATTTCAACCTTCTATCTCACCGGGAAGTATGAAACAAACCATGCCTTAAGGATAAAGACATAGTATAGCATGGATTTTATATTATAGATATTTAAAAATCTTATATCTTAATAATTACATAGATTTTTAACTTTAATGTTATTTTTCTTGGTGAGAAAACAACAAAATTTATCATTCTTCCATCTTTTGAATCCCTAATATAATATACTCGTAATTGATCTATTTTCCATATATATATCATTCTTTTACTAAAAACATATTTGATTTACCATATCAAGAAACCCGCCTTGGTGGTATAGTTAGCTAATACGCTAGTTTCGTGTTGAGATAGACTGCAAGGACGGGTAGATTGGGGTTCGAATCTCGTTTGGGTGAACTGGGGTGTTTTTTCCTAAATGGCTTTCCACTATCCCTCCACGCAAATGTGGGTTCACTTCCTCTATATTCAACCTTCCCCATTTCTAGCCCATTAGCGTAGTTATTACTTAAGTGTATACCTGGAAAGGGTAGTAAGACACGTGCTAGATAAAAAAATCAACCAATCAGGGCTATCATTTATTTTATTTCCTTGACATTAATTTGGTTCCTTCTCTTTGTTAAATCTATTCCAAACTTCTATTCACTTCCATATTTCTGACCTATATTTTCCAAACCCTCTTACTTTTTCCCTAATTGTGATTGTGTTAAAGTTTGAAATTCACAAATCACACTAGACAAACATGATATTTAAATATATAACGATCACACAATCATTTCAAATTTCAATTCATTGGTTCACTGCCATTAAAATGGCAGCTACTGTATATTTTATTTCATGTCTCAATCTTTATAATATTAATACTACAAGTAAAAGCCCAAATATATTTCTTATAAAAAAATTATCTTTTGAATCTGAAACACCAATTGAATTACAAATGTAGGTAATTTAAATATCGAAGTTTGACAATTCAGCAGTGTTTTTTTTTCTAAACCAGCCAGAACTGAGTTTTAACGTTTTTCAAACTTTATAATACATTTAATCACACACAAAACATTTATTGCCAAATATTATACAACCATGTTTTCTTTGAAACGTTGAAAATTATTCTTAAATACAAATATAAAAGTTTTATAAACCGTCCGGGCTATCCGCAATTTATTACACTAATTGGGTACTAATAAAAGCAAAATAATTTTGAAATTTTTTTCATGTATTTAACATGCAATTTCTGAACCGACTGATTATTTCAATTTAGAACGAAGGCTCCCAGTCGTTAATTCATCATTGTGAATGGAGAAGACCACTTTTCACCAATGATTAAAAAAAGAAAGTTAGCAAGGCCTGAAATTGAACCTTGTTGCCCCTAAATCACTAAACAGACACGTTACCGACTCAGCTAAGGTGCTTTTGAATTTTTTTTTAGAAATGTCACATTTCCGTGAAGAAGGGAAAAAACCTAGTGGGCCTATTTGTATGAAGTTCGAACCCCTGACCTTTCCGTCACCCGCAAATCAAACAACCTGATAATTAGACCACGAACCCAGCGACACGGCTTTATTAACTATTTCAAAAGCAAACTTTCATATAGTCAAATAGTACAAATATTTTATTATACTTAGTTTCTTTTTTCTTACAAAAACTGCTACCTAAATTGATTACTAAATTAAATAATAAACAGTAATAATATCGTTCTCTGAAATAAAGATTTTTGATGATGGAAGTACAAACATTCTTTACATCAACGTGAAAGATTAAAAACACACCCTAACTTTTTCTTTGATTAGAAACGTCTCGTTGGATTATTGAAAGAAAGTTTCACTTCTCCTCTGGTCAACGTTCACGTGAAATGAGTAACCGATGAGGGAAACCGCCTCCCCTTTGAAACTCTTGACTTTATCTACCGTTCGTTTCTCTTTCCCTTTTCCATCCATCCCTATTTTATCTTAGTTCTGTTTCCTACCCCTTCCCCCTTCCATGCCTGTACCATGCCAGGGAAATGAATTGAGGTGGTCTCGTGGATTTATTCGTATCCAGGTCAGGCGCTTCCTCCCCCCAGCTACCCCCTCCGCCCACTCTTGCAGACACATCCCATCACAACACTACCCCCAACCTTCCCCCCCATCCAACCCTTATTCCATTCCTATATCTACTCCCCTCCTTCAAGTCCTTACCACCAATTTCTCCATCCCTTCAGATAAANTAAAAAAAAAAAAAAAAGATGAAGTAGACAATGAATGCTTTTCTTTCACTTATTCAAACTTGTCCATTTAAATGTAGAGTGCTTTCATTCCGTCACGACACTTTTAAATGTTTGATAAAATAGGATTTGTTTGGTTTTGATACTGTAGTAATCTTTATGGATCGGATCGGTGGTAAAGCGAGTTAAACGTCAAGCTCATACATATTCCGGTTTGCCGGGATAGAAAAGTCGGTGTTAAAATCTCAACTGAGTGTATTGAAAGGTTTTAATTCCAAAATGTGTTTCCACTTCCAGCATACACGCAAATGCGGATACATTTTCTCTAAATTATCCTTTCCTCATTCCTGTTCCATAAGTGTAGGTAAATATGTTTTGCTCGGATGATACTCATCTTAACAAAAGGCATGTGAAACCCGTTTCGGTGGTCACATAGTCTAAGGCACTACAATCGCCAAAGATTATCCTGCCAATGACCAATGATGAGGTGATCAAGGTTCGAATCTCAGTTGTGTGTACTGAGGGTGATTTTTCCTCAATGGGTTTCCACTCATCCTCTATGCAAATGCAGGAACACTTCCTATACATATAACCTCCTTAATATCTAGAAACACCAGCGCAATTAGTACATAAGCGTATAAATCAATCGGGTAGTAAGACGCGATGCTAAAAAAAAAGTCACGCGAGAGAGTCAAAGGGTGGTTGTGACCCGATAGCTTTGTCGGCACCGATACCAGTGTGGGTTGCTGTACGTGTACACAAACCGACAAGATCGCTTTCAGTATTTGAGAGGCGTAAACTTTCGTGAGGTATGCCGGACAATCAAAATGGCTCTCGTGCTGAATACGAGGTTACTTTTCTTGTGTTTGCTTTATCTCCGGAGGGAAAGATAATTTTCGGACCATTCTACTGTTTATATTCCACAAACACGCTCGGTGCTCCAATAATTAAATCAAAGTCGCTATGTCATGCTTGAACTTGCTAGACATTTTATCCAACACCTACACTACACAAATAAAACTACTATAAACATTCTTATTATAAATAAGGACGATAGCGCAAGCACCTAACTCTCACACAAAATGGAACCAAAACTATCTCACCTTTGTTCTTGATTTTATATTAAAATTTGTTTGAAAGAACCAATAAGATTTCAAAACCATCCGACTTAATCTGTGCTTTGGCGCATGCAACTAAAATGAGATATACAATAAGATAACTTCGTCTTCTGATGTGAAATAATTTTAAGCTACTCGTCAAATGAAAAACGTGTGGGCCATTACGGTTTTGTGTTCACAACACAACGTAATGATTAAGACAACATCTATCATGATTATATTCTAAAATATCTGTTTATCTACTAAAAAATTAAATAGACCTATTGATATAGGATGTTTGTAGTTGGGATTGCAAAGCATTATGGGTCAACACACAGCTTTGCTATCTTTTGAATTGCTGCGCCACTCAAGAAAAAATAGCACAGAGTCTTGCTAACTGTTAAAGCTATGCGCATATGTACTACAGCATCTGCATAGGTTTATTTGGGTATTAATATTTCTAGTCCTAAGAAGGTATGGAAGGGAATGAAAGTTTAGTTTAATATATTTACAGTTTTTATAGTAAGATACTCTTTTGGTCAAAGTATAGTATAAAACATGACTTAAGTAGAAACATAGGATTTAATTTTCACCATATAGTTTTCTAAGCAATTCTTGAATCAATCAAATGTATATATAATTAAAAGATATAAGGCTATAGCAAGCCATGGAGTTCTGCTACCTTGGAGGTAAAATAACCTAAGGTAACAGAAACAAGAAAGAAAAATTGTAAGTAGAATACCGTAGGTGAAGAAAGCTTTTTATAACAGGAAGACATTACTAACCTTGACTACCATACAATTGTAAATTAGGAAAAGGTTCATAAAGTCATATGTTTGGAGCGTTGTGCTTTATGTATCTGAAACATAAACCATTGGATCAACTGAAAGGAAAAATTAGAAGCATTTGAAATTTGTGTACTACGGATTTCGGAATAATGTTGAGAACATCTTGGATGGAGTTTGTATAAAATATAAAAATTCTAAGAAAAGTAAATGAAGCAAAGGAAATTTGTAAAAGGTATACAGCAAATAAGAGTTAACATGGTAGGTCATATACTGGGGCATGATAGTTTGACGAAGACAGTTATAGACTAAGATGTTAAAGGAAAATATTTAAGAGGAAGATCAAGCCTGAAATACATGAATCAGATAGCGAACTATGTTGGCAGAAGAATAAACAAAGAAGTAAAACATTTTTTGTCCCAGGATAGTCAAGAGTGGAGAGCTACATTAAACCAATCAAAAGATTGATGACATAATGATGATGAAAAAGACATATTCTATATACGTAATGCCCATAACAAATATTCAAGAAATTGTTGTATTTGTATAATTAAATTAAACGTATCTATTGAAGCAATATTTTATCTAGGTTGGCCAAAACCCACCTTGGTGGTCGAATGGCCTAAGACTACGTTTTACAACAAGTGTGTCGTGAAGGTTCGGCAGGTGCCGCTGGTGGTCGAATGGCCTAAGACTACGTTTTACAACAAGTGTGTCGTGAAGGTTCGGCAGGTGCCGCTGTATTTTGGGGGAAGATCAAACAACCCCTTGAAAAATTTGAGGAATAAAATAAAATATTTCTAAATCCATAAACATTAGTTTTAAAAACTACACACTTACTAGAATTTTAGCTACAGAGCCATTAAAACATACTTTTAATACTTGTTTGATCGATAATAAAATCTCTCATTATAGAACTGATAAGTGTACTTTGACAATTAAGGCGCATTTCCAGTGTGCCACGGGTTGAAAGAGGTTGAAATTCTCTTTTTCAAGGCATCACCCTTGCAAGACTGGATTACCGATGATTTGAAGAGCGGGGCTCGAATTTCTGTTGGGTGTAGAGAAGGTGGTATACCCTTAATGGTTTTCCACTCTCCATCCACGCAAATGGGTAAACATTTTCACTAAACACTACATTTGTCTACCTTAACACATAGGCACAATTAGTACATATGCTTATAACCCGAACGGGTAGTAAGACATGATGTTGAAAATACACTATTAATTATTGAATTAACCCTACATTTAATAAACCATTTTGCACAACCATTATAAAAATTAAACAAAAAGGTACATTGTTAAATACAGTAGCGTATATGTCGAAAGTTCTCGACGTTTTACTACTCCTCTACCAAAGGAAGGCACGTTTTGTTCAGGATTGTCGCAGAAAAGCTGAAAGCACTGTACTCTCTCTAAGTGCTAAACCTTCCGGGACTCCCCTTCCAACCGGTTACTTGTCTCGAATAACAATATCCCGTAGTGATCACAGAAAATGAACTCTCTATTATTTGTTGGTAGATATAACCCCATCCGTGTGGTTTCCACCCGATGAGGGACGAACATGTAATTAAGCTCGAAGTGATGAATCCACTCTCCGTAAGAAGTATATCACGCAGTTCAAACAATTTTTAAGGTATTTAGCAGTGGCGTGTCGTGGAGTGCTGCCAGGGAACGCAAAGCTTGTTAAAGACTAGATATTTGATATGTTTTGAAGTCCTATAGGCCTATAGGTTTGGCTCTACAAATATGTAATTTATACACATATTAAGTCAACTTTCTAATTTTGCACACACATCATAACAAGGGCATGGAATAGGAATTTATATATATATAGGTACATAGATTCTGCTCTACAAATATGTAATTTTAATTTATACCTGAAAACAAGGGAGTGGAATAGAATTTTTTCTATGGGTAGGTAGGTCAAATAGAAAGTTGACCTAATATGTATATGCATATACATGTAGTTGACCTCCCTAAGTCTAAAACAAATTATATTCCATGCCCTTGTTCTTATGATATGTGTGTGCAAAAAGAGGTATCCTTTGTGAAGTAAAATGTTTCATGTACAACATTAAATGTGACAATTAAATGTTATAAATACGGGTATTAACTTTTCTTAAGAGTTTGACATTCTTAATATATTTTTTACCTCCTTTTCCTAAATACTAAAATGAATTTACCAAAAGCCACGTGTTATTTAATATGTTGACACAACCAGTATTGAAGATAGGAGTTTAAAAAAAGTATAGATGATATAGAAAATACAGCTTTCATAACTTATATCAAGTTTTTATGCTTGTGTGGGATCCACCCTCTTTGAGTAGTCAACCAATTCATAGGGTAGAGGATCCGGACTCCCCACCACCAAAACACCCACCTTTTATACTCCCATGCCTGTGGATCTATCCCCCCAACAAGTTATATTTCCAGTATGGTGTCACTCTTGAAACTCTCATGTTGAATTATTGGTGAAGAAAACTTAATTGTGGAATGATATTGGTTAGTTATAATAAATAGATCTCACTAGATTTCACCTTCACATAACTGTAAATCTCAAAAGCAGAGAGGCCAAAATGATATGTTTGACTAAAGATAGATTTTGAGTAAGTTTTGGTCAAAGAAATTAAAGAGTTTGAAGATCAACTTTATATGACCCCATATAATTAGTTACCGTGAAAAGGTTCCTCAACCAAGTGAAAATAAATTTCTCAAGTATTTACGAGTGAAAAAGTTTGAATTCAATATTCAAGTTCAATTTTCTTAAATTTCAAAGTTTCGAAAATGTGTCGTAAGTAGACTACTCTTAAATTAATTTAATTTAGAAAAATAAAGATAAATTATTAATGAACATGTAAAATAATCCCCGATACCCACTTTGAAACAAATTGCTAGATATATTTTTTTAAATATCCTAACTTTTTTTTAAAAAAAGTCTGAAGTAAATTACCCTTAAACAAAATTTCCCCCCAAAACACATTCATACATTTCGTATGCCATATCATACACTTCCCAAATATACATTTTAAACAAAATTGTTATCCCATTATCAAGATATTTTAAATTTTCAAAAATCACTCACTAGAAAACAACCCTTGAACGAATTTTTACCCAAAAATTAAGTATACAATGCTTTGGGAAACAAACCCCCACCCCCCTGAATATTTATATAAAAAAAATAGTTATAGCAATTTTCAAAAAATTAGTTATTCAAAATAATCACTCTACAATAACTACCCTTAAATTTAGGGATTGTGTAAAAATAAAAAAATTAGACTGAGGTATAACCATACAAAATCTAAATATCAGATTTGAACAAAATGTATCAAACCGTTTTGGGTCCCTGGCCAGGGACAAGCAAACATGGGAACAGACAGAATTGTAAAATCTAGTTTATTTCAGTTTTGTCTCACAAAAAACTTATTTTCACATTTAAAATAATTTCTCTGAATTTATATATAAAAAAAGTTGAATAGTGACCAATGAAATTATTTTACCACATTTAAGAAAATACAACCTATTTTTAAAATATCGTTTTAGAAATTTTAAAAAACTTTCACTTTCATCCCAATTTATCTGTTACCACGTGAATAATGCTTAAAATACCACCTCGATACGGCTAATGGTTTAAGCGTAATCTTGTATATAATTTCCCGGAAAATCTGTTATGACGTAAGCTCTTAATAACTTTGTGACTGCCAGTTTTAGGCTTTGTGTTTGCGTGCTTGATTGCTCTGATGAGCCGAATATCAATCACCAATTAGGTATATTGACGGACTTTTTGGCCCCCTCGGTTAGCGAGAATGTATTAATTGCTGTCAAGCCACACGGATTAAAAATACCCAAAGTTTGTCTTTTGGTGGTTATTTTCTATCCTCTTTAAAATACTTTTTTACTCCTTGTCGCCCTTAATCTAAAACCATGATTTATAATGTCAATAACAAAAAGGGAATAGAAAAGTAGAAAACTTCTTAACTCGAGGTAAAGAGGAAATATCACCGCTAGTTTTCAAATATCTTACAATTTTTNCAGGGACAAGCAAACATGGGAACAGACAGAATTGTAAAATCTAGTTTATTTCAGTTTTGTCTCACAAAAAACTTATTTTCACATTTAAAATAATTTCTCTGAATTTATATATAAAAAAAGTTGAATAGTGACCAATGAAATTATTTTACCACATTTAAGAAAATACAACCTATTTTTAAAATATCGTTTTAGAAATTTTAAAAAACTTTCACTTTCATCCCAATTTATCTGTTACCACGTGAATAATGCTTAAAATACCACCTCGATACGGCTAATGGTTTAAGCGTAATCTTGTATATAATTTCCCGGAAAATCTGTTATGACGTAAGCTCTTAATAACTTTGTGACTGCCAGTTTTAGGCTTTGTGTTTGCGTGCTTGATTGCTCTGATGAGCCGAATATCAATCACCAATTAGGTATATTGACGGACTTTTTGGCCCCCTCGGTTAGCGAGAATGTATTAATTGCTGTCAAGCCACACGGATTAAAAATACCCAAAGTTTGTCTTTTGGTGGTTATTTTCTATCCTCTTTAAAATACTTTTTTACTCCTTGTCGCCCTTAATCTAAAACCATGATTTATAATGTCAATAACAAAAAGGGAATAGAAAAGTAGAAAACTTCTTAACTCGAGGTAAAGAGGAAATATCACCGCTAGTTTTCAAATATCTTACAATTTTTTCTTGTGAACCTATCAAAAAATTACTATATTTGTTGTTAATCAAGCCTTTTCTCATACCTCCAAAAATATATGTTTTAAGGGTTGTTTAAAATGCGCTGATATCACATTTCACACCTTTTCCTGTGTTAATCAAACTCTTTACTAAAGAAAAAAAAAGCCTTGTTGGAATGCTACGACTTTATTTTATCGTGAGTCATATTTTGAAATAATGCATTGTAGATTTAAATCTATATTGTGTTTGAACTGAACATCCGCAAGGCAAATTCTCATTTATCGAGACAGCCCCCTTAAGTATGTCTTTCTTGAATGTCTGTTTCAACGGAATAAATACAGCCAGGTCATTTTCTTACAATTAATGTCAAGATTTCCACATAGTTTCCTTCGGAGTCGTTATTAGTAGTCAGTGATAAGGTAAAAGTATGTTGACGAGTACGTCGAATTATATGAAGGCTCGAACAATTGAGAATCCACTTTATTCCGAGGTTAAATGTGGACGGAAAAATCCTGGAAAACCCACAGTGAAAACTATGGATGTAAAAATAATTAACCTCCATGATTGTTGGTTAGGTTTTGAACCTCAACCTCTTTGTAAACGATGACTAAGTGCAATTGGAGTATAAATGTCATAAATCTTTACTGTGGATTCACATATTCTTTGAAAAATAGTATATATCAGATTATAAACGTAATCACGTGACCAAATCTAAACCAATCACAATATTTCAGTCCGTGGTACAGCTTCCCTCGGAGGGGAAGTAAATTTGTCGACCCCATGTCGATTGCGGCTTCTAAAATAATCCTGGAAACTATGTGAATATAACTCTCCCGGCAAAATTGGTAGACTGTTTCGCTTTCGTTCATAGAAATTATCATGTACTTATTTAATTATTCTGTTTAGAAAGTGCACGTTGAATATCTCAAATAAATACAATATATAAATAACCCACCAACGTTGTCCATTTAGCGTGACTTAAACATTATTCAACTTTCATTTATATTCGTGACAACATTCACATTTAAAAACCTAGTAATGCAATAAGTGCGCCTAAGCCAATCAGTGCGTATGCACTAACAAAGCGAGACACTAGCAGACAACTGCATTTATACAATACAGTTGTTAAATTATTTAAAATAATTTTAAATGGTAAGCACGTGTGTTGTTCTTATTCTGTTTTGATTCATTTCACGACACAATCCAATGGTTTGGAAACATCTTTCGTGATATTAATCTTGAATATCTGTCCATGCACTAGAAAATAAAACATGTTTATGATCAGCTGTTTCGAGTATTTGTTTCTCAAAGCATCATGGGCCAACACACACACATTTTTGCAATAATCGAACAAACTCTGCTCTAAATTTTCGCCAAACGTGTGAATAAAATTTTTAGGTCACTGCCACCATCTGTTGGAGAATATGGTGCCAATAAAGGTAGATAGAGGGCGTCATGTGGTCTGAACAGCGAAATTTACACCCGTTAATCTTTGTTTTCTAGACTGGAGCCGCTACTTTTTCATTCAAGTCGCTCGTCATCTTTCCGCCTGAGGTTGACCTTACTCCGTTCTAGATCCACTGTTTCACACAGTTAATTTGAAAGCTCTGGGGGTTGAACCCAACACCTTTGAATCTGTAGCCCGGAACTCTGACCATCAGACCTCAGACGTGGTCAGGCCGTCTAGCTATAGGTTTTAATAAAATGAGATATTGAAGAGCAAACGGGAAAGCACGCTTTTGACTCTCCCCCTTCCCTCTTACAGTCAACCCTACAAAAAAAAAAGTTAAAATGTTGCCATGAAGCGTTGTTAAACCTGATTTAACTCCCTAGAACTGACTAGTCATGGCAGGGTCGACGAAATTAAGGAATGAAGGATTCCTAGAGAAGGGACTCACCACGTACACCTGCCCCTTGCTACGCCACGCAACTATTTCTGACGGGCAGGTGCCACTCTTGCATGTCTTTTCTTTTTTTTACTACTATTCTTTTAATGCTCGCTGTTGCGTGTCTCGTTGCTTGTAAGCTTGCATGAGATAATAACTGTTGTTTTGATGACGCCCTTCCACCTGCAGCGTGATACTCTTCTTTCACTCCCCCTTTTCTCCTAATATCTGATACCTTTAGCTAACTTTGACTCCACCTTTTATGATGTTTTGGGTTCCATGCACGAGTCTCGTGAGCACGAAGATTTTTTTCTCTTTTGTTTTACTATTCGTAAATAGTTCTATCAATTTAAATTGAAACAATAAAAAAATGCCTATTATTATACTCGAGATTTTTTTTTTGTTTGACATTTTTTCATGATAAGATCTTTCAGAAAATCATATACCATGAATTCCTGGTAAACAAAACCATTTTAAGAGCTAATAGCTACTATATGATCAAAGACGGAATTATTGGTAGTGCCAACCTGATACAACTGATTTATATCAAGGTAAAGTCACCCGAATCAGGGGTCGAATGGTCTATAAGGCAGGCATAACCGACCCGTGGCCCCCAATATCAGCTCAAATTGGAATACTTCAAATTGCAGGAATAAAAAAGAAGTTAGGTTCTTGTCTTTGACGTGAATAGTCGCTAATTTCCATGAATTTTCCAAGAGTCGTAAGAATAATGTTAATTGTGTAGTTATGTGTGTATTTTTCTAAAAATAAATAATCATTAGTTAATGTTTCTATTATATTTGTGATTTAAGGTTGGATGTAAGGGGAAGCGAGAAAAGTTCAGTGTTTTTACAGTTTTTATAGCCAAATATTCTTTTGTACAAAATAAATCAAATATTGCTCCAATACAAACATGGAATTTAATTGTCTTCACATCTTGATATCAACGGTTCCTTAATATCTGTCATTAGCATGGTTGCATTATATAACAAACTTTTAAATGAAGGAAAAAGTTATTATTAAATTGCAGAACACCTTTGACTGATTTTCAAGAAATGTTGAGGTCATCATGTGAAGAAAATTATATTCTTTGTTTGTACTGGAGCAATCTTTTATTTATTTTGTAAAAAAAAACCATTGCCATAAAAACTGCAAAAAACAGGTTCATTTTCTCGTGTCCCCTTCCATCCCACCTTAGAGCACAAATATAATAAAAACACGAACGAGTACTTATTTATGTTCAGAAAAAATACACACATACATTACACAAGTAGCATTATAGTCACGACTCTGGAAACTTCATGGAAACTAGCTAGTACTTACTTAATCCGTATCACAGCTTCCTTCGGGGGGGAAGTAAAACCACCCGTTGGTCAAATGTAATTTGTGGAATGTAAAAGAACCCTATAAGGTATGGGAAAACACCTTTCCCGGCAAAATTGGTCAGCCTTTTAACTCTTTCTCATAGGAATTCTCGTATTTTGATATAATCAGTTGGTTCAGAAAGTGCACGTTAAATACTTTAAATAAATACAAATAAACCCGCCTCGGTGACGTAGTTGGCTAACGCGCTTGTCGTGTCGAGCTCGACTGCTGAGGACGGGAAGATCGAGGTTCGAATCTCGGTCGGGTGAACTGGGGGTGTTTTTTCCTAAATTGTGTTTCACTCTCCCTTCACGCAAATGCGGGTTCACTTCCTCTAATCCAACCTTCCCAATTCCTAATCCATTAGAGTAATTAGTATTTAAAGCGTATAACCCGAACGGATAGTAAGACTCAGTGCTAAATATTATTATTAAATACAAATAAAAAATGTGGGTTGAATTTAAAGGAAATGTACACGTATTTGCTTAGACAGAGAGAGTGGAAAACCATTTAAGGATTTTAACTCTGATGTTCCGGTCATCGACAATCCAGTCGCTTGCGAGAGTGGCACCGAAAATACCTTTTGGCAATCGAAGCGGTGGTGAACTAGCTTATTGGTTCGTTATCTTACGAAATAAGAATAGTTCTGAATCGTCGCTTGAGTATCTCACATACCACACATGTTCGGAGTATACCTGCATACCCCCCCCCCCCCCCC
>CABFOV010000040.1:30171-54436 GCA_902141375.1 Timema poppense | reverse complement strand
ATTTATCTGATTATCAAACCCTTCCTTCACCTCTGACAAGACATCTTGTGAATGTGGTGAATGCCAGGCCTCCACCGTGGTTCGGATTCCACGTTAAACTGTAGGTCCTTCATTTCACCTCACAATCCCCCTACCATTACACATTAGCGTAAGTGCGTACAACCCGAACGGGTAGTAAGACGCGGTGCTAATAATAATAATAATAATAATAATAATAATAATAATAATAGTAAAATATTGTATCAGGCTACATTGTTCTATTAATAGATTTCTTAGGTGTTAGGAAAAATGTTAACAATTACTTTGAAAAAATAAATCACTTGCCAAATACTTGAAAAATGTACGGGCATTATGGAATAGTAGTATTCCTTATTGCCCGACTCACCATTTTGGAAAAGAATATTTTTTGTTAGGTTATAATAAAATTACAGTAAAATAATGTTTTAACCCAAAGATAAGCATGAGTGAGCCTTAACCTAATGATTTGTTTAGAATTAATAAGAACAGTAGAGTAAAGAAATATAGCATGATAAACACTAGCCTGCAAAAGTTTTTGTGACAGCCAGAACAAACAATCGTCTCTCACCAAACAATTAGTTGATCTGTCGACGTGAGGGCGTCACTAGCTGTTCTAAATTGTTTTCTGTAATAGTTGAAATAGTTGATGATAAATTGTGACACTTAACATGCGAGAAAAAAAATGGTATTACGTATTTCCCGACTATTCCATAATACCTGCATCTCCTTTATATAAAAACCTACTACTGAATATGGCTAAAAAATACCTATCCTCCTACATTTATGAAAAATAAACTACTGGCCAAAAAACGCTTATGTTTATATATATTTATATATATATATATATATATAGGAAGATATGCGTTTTTTAACCATCTCTATCAGTAGGTCTTCCCCCCTTTCAACCACCCCCCTCTCCAACCATACTCGTTTGGGTTATTTATATAATGAAGAGCTAATTTCTCTGTCATGAGCATTGCGCGATATTTAAGCAGGGATTTAAAAGTTTTAAAGTAGGTGACCTGGTGGTCTAGGGGTAAGGTGTCAGACTTCTGTGCTGGGAGTCCGGGGTTCAATCCTCGGTCCCAGAACAAATTTATCTGATTACCAAACCCTTCCTTCACCTCTGACAAGACATCTTGTGAATGTGGTTAATGCCAGTTCTCCACCGTGGTTCGGATTCCACGTTAAACTGTAGGTCCTTCATTTCACCTCACAATCACCCTACCATTACACATTAGCGTAAGTGCGTAAAACCCAAACGGGTAGTAAGACGCGGTGCTAATAATGATGATGATGATAATAATAATAATAAGAAAAATAATTTTAAATTAGTAGCCCTAGTGCACGAACATGTGCACCTCAAAGCTGTAATTCTAAATGTTTGACTATATTACCTTTAATTGATTAATAACCAATTAAGGCTCTGGGCAGTAAAGACGCCCACTAAATTTAAAGTTACCTTCCACATACAGTCATTAAAATTAAAACATTTATCCCGGCCAAAGTTGAGTAATTAAGCTAGTTTTTTTTAATAAAGGGTTGTACTGATAGTAAACCAACTCACGCATTCCCACTGTCTCACTATCATTTCGAAAGGCTCATTCACACAGTGCGTTCCAACATATCCGAGGAAGAAGTGAAGAAATAAAAAAAACCGCTAAGGCCCGTTAAAGTTCTACTCTATTCAAATCAAGTGAAAACTAGAAACTTCTAGCCATGGTATGGTTGAAACCTCTACGGAGGGGACGAAGGTCCTAGCACATAAGTCGTTAACGTTTTATAGCCCCGACATGTCGGCACTTTGCGGGAGAGATGAACTTCCTACAAAACTTAGTGGCGTGTGTGTGTGTTTCTGTCTCTCTTTCTCTCTCTCTTTCTACCTTTTCATAAACTTTACTAATAATTTACAGCAATTATATCCCGCAACATCCCTGTCGACTGGCCTTTAAAACTATCATCGAGAGATATCAGCGCAACTTGATGGGCATAATTTAAAAGGATTGAAAGAGGGGAGTGAGAAGTGATTAAAGTTAGGATGAAGGGTATTCAAGTTAAGGTCAGTATTTTCGCAGTTTTTATATCAACACTTTTTTTTTGTCAAAAGATATAAAATAATTCTCCAGTAGAAGCAAACAGTTTCATTTCCTTCACATGGTGATATAAAAAGTTATTGAATATCTGTCAAGGGTGTTTTGGAATTTAAAGAAACTTTTTCTCTTAATTTAAAACGTGTATCATCAAATGCCTCTATACTCATGACAGATAGTTAAGAACTATTGATATCACAATACGAAGAAAATTAAAATCTATGTTTGTAATGAGGCAATATTTTTCTTTATTTAAAAAAATAGTTTTGCTATAAAAACTGTAAAAACACTACCCTTAACTCGCATCCCCTACATTCTCACCTTAAACGTTTACCATATTTAAAAGCTTAATCTATAAGAAACATTATTTCTAAGAGTGAAATTATTATTTTTCTTTCAGTACGTATATACATATATTAATTACGTTAGTATAATAGGGATTAGAAAGCTAAGATTTAGATTAAATGTATCCACCTTTGCGTGAAGGAAGAGTGGGAAAACACATTTGGGTGTTTTTACCTAAATTGTTTCTCACTCTCTCCACTAAAACGCCAGTACATTTTACAATCTCTTACATCTCAAACAAACTAACGTAATTAATATATAATATATGTGTAACCCATATGGGTAGGAAAATGAAATGTAAAAATATAAGTATAACTAGTTTTAAATTAATCTATGTTTATTTTTTTTAAGCTATGCATTCAGCACGAGAGCTATTTATGACTTAGTCTTAGGCTATAAAGGGAGGAGGAGGGTAGCTTAAAGGAAATGCATCAGCATAACCATTGAGATAAAATGGTAAAGTCACGAGTGACGACTAAAACGGCGCATACAACTAGAATTTAGACGTAAACCACCCCACAAACTCCCCACTAACTTAATGATTTAAGATGGCTTGGCCACCAGCGATGGTATTATTTTTTTAAGGTTGTAAATTTTTTATAATCTTAGTTAAAAAATAATTTCACTGGTAATAAAATTGAGAGATTCTTCACTTTTTACTTAAAATTCTATTTATTATAATATACTAGTTGAAATACCTGGTGATTGGAAGATATATTTTTAGTTTAGTGAATGTACGTCGAAGGTAACTTTGAATTTTAAAATTCCGGCTTTGAGTTGCACGAGTTCATGCACAGGGGATAATATTTTAAATTGTTTAAACCCTGCTTGCGGTAGATATCGTGTAATTCTCATAACAGACAGGCATACTATTAATTCTATTAATATATATGTTACCTACGTAAAAGTTAAGATCTATATGTTAGAGAATGTCCAGAATCTAACACTCCCTAATATTACATAAAGCCTATACGAAGTTTAGAACATATACATTTCAATGTACCTTCTTGATACACAATCACTTTGAAATTATATTATTCTTAACATGTTTGTAACGCGCTATAGCTCAAGCTTATTATTATCTTAAGATAATACGAATCTAGGATAATCAAGAGAAACTAGAAAAAAATTTAGTAAACCAAATTACTCTCAGTAGCCAGAGAGTTAGTTCGTAAACCGCGGTGGTCTTGGAGTAAAGTGCTTGCCTCAAGACTCGATTTTCGTGGGTTCGAACCCAACTGGGGTTAACGGATTTTTCTTTAGTGATGAACATCCCATGGCTCATCTTCCTTCAAAGGTTAAGTAAAGCCACCGGTCTCATGTAAATTGTGGCACCCAAAAGAAGTTATTTGAAAATACCATTCCCGGCAACATTGGTAGAGACTTTCACTCTCGTTCATAGAAATTCTCGTGTGCTGATATAATCATTCGGTTCATAAAATGTACGTTAAATAGACTACCTCAAATAAATAAATAAAAATATTGAGTAGGATTGAAATCAGGTAAGCTAAGCACGAAGTTAAACTCAATAAGATTCAATCAATTGTGTATTGACACAGAAAGAACAGATTTCATAAAAAAAAATGTTGAAAGTATTATTTTGCATTTAGACAAAACAATTACAATAAAGACCTTTTATTAATAATACATTAATTCATTGTTTTTACTACAGGTAAACCACTGAGAACAAATGGTTTGTTTTCCAATAAAGTGTTAAGTGTGTCCCACAGATTGGTAACCCAAGAGCCCTATAAACATATAAGCCACAGACGAATCCCTGGTGGAGAGTATGAATAATGGCTCCTAATGCATACTCATTAAAGAAAATGGGAGACTAGGAACACATTTTTTTTTTAAACTGTAGACCAATAAAGTTTTAAGAAGGAATTTTCTCAAGTCATAACTAACCCTAAAGTAATCCAAACTTTCAAGTTTTCATCGTTACTTGGACACTCAATCATATTTCCAATTAAAAATGTTTGATTAGTACTATGTAAAATGTGCACATAAATAACAAAAAATAAGTTGTTTTTAGAAATGTGTTGAACCATTAATATTAATTACAGATTCTACGTTTCAACTATTAGTGGGCTTGTTTACATTAGGATGTTTCTTTTCTTTTATTATAAAGGTTTTTTTATATCACCACGTTTCAATATCTGTTCAGGTTATACGCATACATGATAATTACTCTGATGTGGTAGGAATGAGGATGGAAGCACTTTAGAGGTGATTTACTGGCATTTGCGTGGCGGGAGAGTGGTAAACCATTTATGGAAAACCACTCTCAGTAGACCTTACCGGTATTCAAGCCCCTCACCTCCCAACTTCATCAGTCCAGTCTAACATAAGAGTGACGCCTTGGACCATTTGGCCACTAAAGTGAATACTCTACTTTACAAGTTGGCTTCATTGTTAATTTAGCCATTCAAACTCATTTTTCATGCTGTTTGTGATAATATGATTAATAAAAACAAAACGACTTGATGTTTATTGTTGTTTAACAAGTGTTTATAAAATGCGTTGCTATTTTTATATTAAATACTTAAAGATCAACTTTATGAACCAATTTATGTTATTAGGACATGACCTGCCAAATAATTTAGCTTTATAATATGCACAGAAGCAAATCCCCCTATCTATAACTCATCAATGTGAAATGGGGATCCCTTTACTAAATGCGATTTTAATTACGACACTTCAAGGAATCGAGCTCCGGTCCTTCACTTTAGTGGCAAATGCTCAACTGAGCCAGCCATAGGTACGAACGTGTAAAACTAAGATTTTGAAATTTTTTATTTTCTTTTAGCATTGCGTCTTTCTACCTATTCAGGTTATGTAGAACTACTATTTATGCTAATGTGTTAAGGATGAGTATGATTTAATTTAAAGAAAGTGTGTCCACATTTGCGTTGAAAGAGAGTGTAAAAGCATTGAAGAGAAACCGTTCATTATATCAGGCCGGGATTTGAACCCAAATCTCCTCGTCACCAGCAATCTAATATTTAATGAGAGTTACGCTTTATACCATGCAGCAACTGAAGTGGGTATTAAATATTTGGTCAGCGTAACGACGCAATGCTGTTGACCATGCTGTGTTACAAAATGTTTGAAGATGTTGTATTAATTGAGACCTTCATTTTGAGAAATTTGTGTTGCGTTTCTTTGTAACTAACTTGCCTTTAATTAATTCTTGTTTCAAATAGGCTATGTTTTTCAATTGTATTTGTTTTTTGTTTGACCAATAGGTTTTGAATCTAAGCACGTAGGGAATACACGTAAGGAATGCGCGTGGGGAATGCTTGCAAAATTTATCACATATTGAACTTATTCATACTGTTTGTACACATGTATTTGCACAGGGTGTTAGCTTCTAGAGGAGTACAAGGGGGGGGGGGGTTAATAAATTGTGTCAGAGATACAATACTATTCCCAGTGAAACATTATATTCAGACAGAACCAGAGAATATATTCTGGAGTAATCGGTAAAGCGTATTATAGAGTGAATGCCAACTAAGGAATCCCCCCATCCCAAGGATTTAAAAGAAATCTCCAAAAAGTATTGTCACCCCTATTTTAACTAACCCTTTCTTAACCCTGCCATGTTCGCAACCATAGGGGTCATCCATAAACCACGTGACTTTAACACCTTTATTGACTCCCTCCTCCCTATTTAGCACCAAGTAGAGATATAACCTGATCCCCCCCCCCCCAGCCTCCTCTAACCTGTGTTACGTAACTTTTCACATCAAGAGTAAATGTGATTATTTCAAAGAGAAGTTTTTGTACACTTAAAGAGGGAGTCAGATTTAGGGTGAGAATTTAAGGGACGCGAGAAAAGGTCAGTGTTTTTGCAATTTACAGCCCAATTATTTTTATTTTGTTAAACTAAATCAAATAATGCTTCTAAACCAACACAGGGCTCAATTTTCTTCACATGGTGATATCAAAAGTTGTTGAATATTTATCAAGGGTGTCCTGGAATATGATAATTTTTTCTCTTAATTTAAAATATTTTTCATCTAATGCCGGTTTGCTCATAGCAGATATTCAACAACTGTTGATATCACCATGTGAAGAAATTAAATTTTGTGGAGAAATTAGAACAATATTTTATTTATTTTGACCTCAAAATTGTTTTTCTATACAAGAACCGCAAAAACACTGGTCTTTTCTTGCGTTATCTAAATCCCCACCTCACTACAACTCAGAATGGTAAGTTAGATATTGTAATTATTTCAACTAACGGGAAAAACATGAACCATTATATTATCAATATTATAAAGTATAAGATAGGTGTGACGTAACACTGTGGTGTATCCAACCTTCCCCTATGTAACACTATGTAGATATTAGTGCTAACCCCTCACCCCTTACCCAACAGCGTTATGTGGTTTATGGATGACCACATAGCTTAGTCAGTAGCGTATCTGGGTTTTATTCCACCCTTGACGTAAATAACTGTCTCTTACCTGCTTCAATGGCTGAATAGTCTAAGGCGTCATTCATTCTCGTGTTAGACTGACCTATTGATAGCTGGAAGAGCGGGATCAATTCTCAGTCGGATGTATCAAGGGTGGTTTTTCCTAAATTGTTTCTTACTCTACTTCCATTCAAATTTGAGTAGATTACCTTTAAAGTGATTCCTTCCTCATTCTTACCCCGTTAGAGTAATATTATAAATTCGTATAACCTTTACAGGAAGTACTATTACTATTAGCGCCGCGTCTTACTACCCGTTCGGGTTATACGCACTTACGCTCATGTGCAATGGTAGGGTGATTGTGAGATGAATTGAAGGACCTACACTTTAACATGGGATCCGAACCACGGTGGAAGCCTGGAACTCCCCACATTCACAAGTCGTGATTAATACACGCCTCGTCAGAGGTGAAGGAAGGGTTTGGCAATAAGATAAATCTATGCCGGGACCGAGGATTGAACCCCGGACCTCCAGCACAGAAGTCTGACACCCTACCCCTAGATCACCAGGTAACCATACAGGAAGTAAGATGTGGTGATAAAATAAATGTATTTATATATACGTATATATATTTGATTAGTAAAATTAAGCTTTTCATTTATGATGTGAATACATTAACGGTCGGGGGTACTGTGTGTTTAGTCTGTTCTAGTTTATAAAGATGACCGATGAAATCCACTCGTGGGTCTCAATGCATGCTGTATTAAAAGTAACATTACATATTAAAGCAAATTAGTGCTGTCACATAGCAATAAGTAAAAATACTTTTTAAAACCATACGACAAATAATAAATAACTGCCGTGCGTGTTGTCTTGATACACGTTCTCACTACTTGTTAATGTATCCGGTTCTACACGCAGTCCATCGCAACATACAGCGTGTTACTTACTAAGTGCTATTTTTTATGTAACAAAATTGTAAAAATAAACTTTGGGCTTTTTTTAAAAAACGTTAGAGAAATTAATGTTGGACAATAGCAGAAGTACAGAATTCTAAAAAAACAGTGTTTTATTAATTTTTAAATGTTAGGAAGTGTAAGACGGAAAAGGTGGCGATTCAACATCTTCACAGAATAGCAAAAATGGTATGGTAGAGCCTGAAGCTTGTTTAAGGAAATGGCATTAAGATTGGTGTTAGTGAGCGTGATATTAGGACAGTATTTTTAAGTTTTTATAGAATAAACATTTGTTGGACCAAATAGGTCAAATATTTCTTCTATAGAAACATAGAGTTTAGTTTTCTGCACATGATGAGATCAACAGTTCTTGAATATCGATCAAGGACGTCCTGAAATTTAATGACAACTTTTTCTTTTCATTAAAAAGTTTGTCACCAAATACTGCTATGCTCATGACAGATATTCAACAACGGTTTAGCTTAGTATGTGCATAAAACTAAACTATATATTTCTATTGAAGAAATATTTATTTTGGGCTAAAAAATGTTTATGCTATAAAAACTGCAAAAATACTGCCCTAAACTCACGCTCACTAGCAGTCCACCAGTCCAACAGTCCAGTAATGTAAGCTATCCTGGGGGTGTTATCCAAAGTAACACAAAGGTAACAGAAAGTACAGTAGTTCAGCGACTTTTTTGGTGCTGACTGACAGCTCACAGCTGACTTTAGACAGTCAACATTTAGGTCTATACCTAAATTTTGACTGTCAGATGTGACAGCTGCTAAACACATGTTTTTGCAGTTTATATGGTTCGGCGTAGGGATACATAATTTGGTCTGGTAACTTTTCAAAGCCGTCAGTTGTCAGCTCTGAGCTGTCAGTCAGCACCAAAGAAGCCATGGGCCTACTGTAGCACAATATTCTCGTCGTAACAGCTCTAACTTTATCAAAGGGTTTAGTACTTCGGATGAGCTTATTTAATGAAGAAAAGTGATCAAGTTTGTAGAAATGTAGAGGGAGGGGGGTATATTGTACACTGTCCTTTTTTTTTTTTTATACACGCAGATCTTAAGTAATGTTAGAGAAAGAGAAAAAAATAAGTACGCACCAATTACCTACCCTTGACCTTATCATTCTTTTGCACTATCTCGACAGTAAAGTAAATAATTCGACACGGTATACATACAACCCATTAAAGCTCTAGATTGAGATTATTACTCAAAATACACCATGTGGCAACTTTGCATCTCCAACCCCTTCTCCTTCTCACTCGAGGTTTTTTTTGTTTGTTTTTTTCCTTCCGGACCTTGAGATCGTAAACGAGGTCGAAGAAGCGCGAGGCAAGATTATACGTCGTAACACCCTGAGCTGGCCATTAGGTCGTGGCAGGGGTTGGTAGGGGAGAGTGCAGGGGATGCCTCATGTTGAAAACGACCCCCTGCACACCTTAGGAGACCCGGTGGTGGCTAAATGCGGCAGGCGAGTAATAATAAAAAAAACTCAGAGGAAATGTTGTACCCTGGTTAAAACGATAAAGAAGCAAGAATGGCTGGGTAAAATTAAACCCCGTAACCGACTCGTTTTTCCGAGTAAAGGTGCTTTAGGTGGCCGCCTCACTCTGTTGGTCGTTTGTGATTCTGACAAACGATCTGCTTTTACAGAACGACTGAAGGAAGGTAAAAATAAAAAATGCTGACGTCACCTATGAAAAGGCTTGGATTACGGGCTACAAGGTAAACATGTTTATTTTCTCCGGTTGGCTACAAATCCTTTCGGAATTTTAACCTGTTTGTGTTAATTGTGAAACATTGTGAACAGTTTCATTGAAACTCATTTTTTTTAAAAGATAATGATAATTTTGAGTGTTATCGTGCTTTCTTCCGGGCAATTCGCAATTTAATTGCATTAATGGGGTAGGGATGAGAAATTTAGTATTTCTTTCTAAGGAGATATTCTGACATTGGTGTAGAGGTATAGTGGAAAATCATTCAAGGAAAAAAAAACATCCTCAGTACACCCAACCGATATTTGAACCCCTATCTTCTCGTTAATGACAAACAAGACCATACGAGTATGGTGTTATTTTTGCGAGAACAATGATGCTAGTAGTTTTAAGTTGGTCTCTAAATACTTTCGTAGTTGCTTTCTCATATTATAAAGTTTCTGCCATCTCACGACCTGATTAGCTGGCATATAAGATGGTTTAACTCGTCTCGGTGGCGTAATGGCTAACGTGCTAGTTTTGTGTTGAACTTGACTGATTATAACGAGGAGATAAAGGTTAAAATTTCGGTCGGGTGAACTGGGTGTGGATTTCCTAAATAGTTTTCCACTCTCCCTCCACGTAAATGCGGGTTCACTTGCTCTAAATTTAACCTTTCTAATTCCTAATCCATTATCGTAATTAGAACTTAAGCGTATAACACGTGATAAATAATAAATAGGTATAAATAAATACATATGCTTTATCTAAACTGGTAACCTGGCGGTCTAGGGGTAAGGTGTCAGACTTCTATGCTGGCGGCCGGGGTTCAATCCTCGTTCCCGGCACAAATTTATCTTGATTACCAAACCCTTCCTTCACCTCTGACAAGACATCTTGTGAATGTGGGAAATACCAGGCCTCCACCGTGGTTCGGATTCTACGTTAAACTGTAGGTCCACCATTTCATCTCACAATCACCCTACCACTACACATTAGCGTAAGTGCGTGTAACCCTAACGGGTAGTAAGATGCGGTGCTAATAATAATAATAATAATAATAATAATTTATATAAACTGCTTCGGTAGCCGTATGGTCTAACGCACTAGTCTTGTGTTGGACTAGACTGCCGGAGACCGAGAGATTAGGGTTGGATCCCGGTTGGGTGCACAAAGTATTTTCCTAAATGGTTTTGCACTTTCCTTCCACGCAAATGCTGGTGCACGCTCTCTCAATGAAATATTCTTAATTCCTAAGCCATTAGTGTAATTATTACATATTCGTACAACCAAAATGGGTAGTGAGATGTGGTGCTAAAAGATAATATTCTTTATTTATAAAACTATAATTTTGGTAGGAAGAAGAGTAGAAGTTAGTTACGTTACTAAAGTTCCTAAAACAATTTTAATATGTTCATACATCAAGTTATGTTATCTGCCACTGTCACTTTTGATAGATATTACCAATACCTATAAAATAACACAAATAATATAGTAAAATGTTGTCAATGTTGGCCGCAAAGAAATATGTTTGAATTATCTCTATTGTTATTCTAATCAAAATCATGGTATATACAACGTATCAATTTGTGGTTTTCTGTTTCTTCATTTGGCAACAACGAAATTGGGATCAATGGTAGTAACTTATTATTTATTTGATTTTACATTTTTTATAAGTTTTGATGGTTTTTTTAAATATATTCTTTGTATGTTTTTTAATACGGTAAGCTTGTTTCTTTGGACTTGGTTCCACTTATTTTTTAAATACAATGCATAAAACCGCATCACGGTACTACGCCTGGTTCGAACTTCATTAGGTAAATAATGTAGATGTTATCTGTGGGATGAGACAAGTGCAAAAAGGGTATTCGCTAGATTGTACATTGCACCACTATATTGTATTAATTGAATGTTAAACAATTAATTAGATGACGTTTTTGTTGTTTCTATAAGTGTGTCAATTCTTATAGACCAACTCCAGTTGTGGGTCACAAACATTTACCCTCACAGCTCCACATGAAGTGACGCATGTCACCTGGTTATCTGAATGCTATTGTAGTACACATATACATCTTCGTTTTACTCTCTCTTTCTCACTGACTGTGTGTGTGCTTGTATATGAGCGTCACTTTAACAACACGTAAAGTTCACATATTTCCTGATACATGACAACACGGTGAAGAAAACTAGACAAGTTGAATTGTATACATTCTGAATGGTATCTATTCAGACATTTCTTAAACAAGCACCACAAATAAAAAGTCTGATTTGTATCCATTCTCATAATATCCACAAAATCTTGAATTGTTTCCATCCTGAATGGTCTTCATTCAGAAAGTTTTCAAATAAACGACTTTAACAAAAATCCTGATTTGTATCCACTGTAATTATTTGCAAAAGGGCCAAAAAAATCCTGAATTGTATCATTCTGAATGGTCTCCATTCAAACATTTTCTTAAAACAAGCACCACAAATACCAATTTAACTAAGGTGTCAGATTTATAATTTTATAGGTATTGATACCATATATTAAAAGTGGCAGCTGCAAATAACATGACTTGCTGTTTGAATCCATTAAAAGTAGATATAGTACCTTTTCTTGGTGTCAAACAACGTCATTCTTATAAAAATTTGGCTGTACACTGGTGAGACAATCATTCAAAGTTATTACAAATCATTGTACTATACATACATAATATAAAGGAACTAGAAGGGAGTAGGACCAAACGGAAGGGGAGGGGGTATTTTTTTTAGCACCACACCTTACTAGTCGTTTGGGTTATACGCCTATGTACTAATTACATTAGTGTGTTAGGTATAAGGGATATTTTATTTTGAGGAAGTGTAACCGCATTTGATTGGAGGAGAAAGGAAAACTATTTGGGTAAGACCACCCTCAGTACATCCGACAAGTATCGAACTTCAATCACCCCTTATTCGGCAGTCTAATCTATTGCGAGAGTAACGCCTTAGACCACTCGGCCACCGAAGCGGGTGAGGGAGTTGTTCGGTGGGGGATCAATAACACTGTTTAACTCAAATACCCCTGTACTCCACCCCAAATAAGTATGCTTGTATGTTATTTTAATACATTAACTATAGGTATTTTAAATATGGGATCTGTATACGAGAACTGAACACGGGACTTTTAAAATAGAGCACCAATACTCTACCATTGTACTATTCAGAAACTATACCATATTTTGTTATAATTCTTATATTATTATTATTATTATTATTATTATTTAGCACCGCGTTTTACTACCCGTTCGGGTTATACGCTTTAAGTACTAATTACGCTAATGGGTTAGGAATTGGGAAGGATGAATTAATAGGAAGTGAACCCGCATTTGCGTTGAGGGGAGTGTAAAACCGATAATTCTTATAGCTTAAGGCAGAGTCTGTTATTGACGTGTGAACTCATCTGCGACTTGTAACGGCTTTTTGTCGACGTTCATGCAATATTAAATTGAGCAAGGCAGGAGATTTGTATGAAGTTGAGTATTAACTCTTACAGCCGTATCTGGATATATCTTTCAATTAAACAGAGTGCTTGGATGATTACTGGAGAACTCAATGGTAGATTAATGTAAATCTAGGCTAAAGGTCTCTTCCTTTTTAAATCACCGTGTGCAGATGCAATTTTTCAGCTATATTTAATTTAATTGAAATATGCATCTATATAAGGCTGTTTCCTCTCCAATATCTAGGATAGTAGCATATTGGAGTCTGATAGAGATGAAAACACCTACAATCCCAATTATGTTCAAAAAACTTTAAATTATTTCAATAAAAAATGTAAGTGTTAAAATAAAACCTTACAGCCATCGTTTGGGGTACTTCCAAAGTAACTGCAGGTAAGATACATTTCCCTAATCAAAGAATATTTGTGTAGGACCCTGGAATGAAAAGGGGTCCTTATAACACAACCTAGTGCAACGTTAGCTCTACGTATTAAATTTGTTACACAGACTTGTTATTACTTCTCAATGTTTTTTTTAGAGATCATAAACAATGGACGCCATAAAAACGTCGCCGTTAAAACACATCTACAATTACTGTGAACTGTATTTTTTCTACTAATTTCTCTATTTGAAGTTTTTAATTAAATTACATGCTATATTTCATTTTATTTATCTGGTAAGAGTATTGGTATGAGTGGTATTTGTAGTTAAATTATGTCTCAAGGAGTTATTAAATAGATCATTGTCATTATTTTTTGACCATCATATATCTATTTAGTAAACTGTTGATTTACTAAATATTTGTCATTTACTTATTGATAAAACTAGAGAAAGTTTGTTTTATTTGATCAATGAACACTATAATAATTTTTTATCCGTAAAATCCAATACTGGTGCAAGCTAATATAGTAGACTCGTCTCTTACTCAAAGGGTTGAGGTTCAGTCTTTGATTTGATGCATTAGGGTTCATATTTTGTTTTTCTAATCTCGTTTTCTTTAAGTTAAATTAATTAACCTATAGTTCACTTTAGAACGCAATAAAAACATTAATGACTTAAATAATACAATCCACGAGTACTCCATCATATAGGTGAACTTTTTAACAAACATATGTAGAAACTACCATTTTTGTTGCAACAGTTTGTAGGTCCTTAATTGTATCTGTAAGGTCTTGGTTCAATTCCTACGGAGTGATTTATACATCGGGAAAGGGGGTGCTTGGAATGAGTTCTAAAAGGCACCACCTATGCAAGTATTTGTGAGTCATTTGTTCAAAATACCTTGTCAATAGCTTTATGAAACAATACATATATATAACTTTTTTTTAGGTAGTCAATGCTCACGTTATGAACCGACTGATTATACCAGTACACGACTTACAAACTAATTTAAATAAAGAACAAACACAACATCCAGACCCTCGGCCATTAATTCATCACTTTGAAAGCAGAAACTGACATCTCACCATTGATAATTTTTTTGGCCATGCCAGAAATCGAACCCGAGACCTTTAGCTCTGTATACAAATACGCTACCAACTGATCTAAAGTGTTGGACGAAATTATATATCCCTCTATTTAGTATTGTTGAAAACCCCATTAAAGGCCTCACTCGTCCCAACATTTTCACTGCATCATGCCATATTCCACTAAATTATGTTGACATAATGTTGTTTTCTGTACATTCGCGGGGCAAGACCATTCAAATTCGAAAGAAAAAAAAGTACACATACATGTTTTTTCTGTTGCAGTTTTTTTTTGCCACCCATCTAAAATGGAAATCTGTAGATGTCATTTGATAGACTAGCAGCAAAAGTGTCTGCCTTTTACATTTAAAGGGGTCACGTGACTACATGTCAGTGGCGTGATGGATGTTGCGAGGCGTGGCTCTTTGTGTATGTGTATGTATGAGTGTGTGCATGTGGGAATAATTTTTTCCGGCGTGCGAGAGAGAGTAAATATAAACACAGACACACACACACACAAAGAGTCAGAATGGAGGAATAGAGACGTAGATAAAGGTACACAATGCGACGTGTACACATAGAGTAAACTAGGTAAGAGAGAATGATAGAGAGAGATAGAAAAATGAGGATAAATAGTTGAGCAACATATCGATGCATTGAAATATGGATGGATGAAATCAATGGCTGGTTAGATTTGAAGATGTATATTTTTTTTAGCACTGCGTCTTACTGCCCATTTGGTTTATACTCTTATTTACTAATTACGCCATTGGTTTTAAGGTTAGGAGAGGTTAGATTTATAGGAAGTGTACCTGCATTTTCGTGGAGGGAGAGTGTAAAACCAGTTTGTTAATACCATCCTGAATACCTAGAAGATGTAATAAATGAGTGTAATGTTTAGAGTTTTCCTTTATAGAAAGAAAAAAGTATCACCTGATTACCTTGTTTGTATGTGTGTGTGTGAGGGGGTAGGGCGCGTGCATGTGCACGCGCATACCTTATAGACTAAATTAATAGAGAGATCTTGACCCAATTTTTTATATTATGAAACATACATATGAACATCGTTTTTGATCTTGCAATCCCCCGTTTTGAAGGCATTTAAATTTATTTATTTTTTAAATTAAGAGTGAATGATGGTGACCTGGTGGTCTAGGGGTAAGTTGTCGAACTTCTGTGCTGGGGTTCGGGGTTCAATCCTTGGTCCCGCCACAGATTTATCTGATTACCAAACCCTTCCTTCACCTATGACAAGACGTGTATTAATCACAACTTGTGAATGGGGGGAATGCCAGGCCTCCACCGTGGTTCGGATCCCACGTTAAATTGTAGGTCCTCCATTTCATATCACAATCACCCTACCATTACACATTAGCGTCAGTGCGTATAGTCCGAACGGGTAGTAAGACGCGGTGATAAATAAATAAAAAAGATATTCATTGCTATAAAATTAACATACTGTTTTACTAAATTAATCTAGTTCAAAATGTTATTTTTCAAGGTATCAAACAAAACAATAAAGGACTGCAACTCGCAGCACGTGGTTTAAATTTTACGGTCTCATTTATTTTGGTTTATCGGTGACGCGAAGGTGTGAGAGTTTCAGTCCTGTCTGGGTTGTAATGAGGGGAGTTTATTCTAAATTGTTTCACTTTCTCCTTACATGCAAATGTTGGTAAATTTCATTTAAATTTTATTAGTCTTATTCTTGCGTATGAGTGGAAATATTTCTAAATATTACTTCAGCGTAATAACTTTTAATAAACTTTTCAAATGTTAGTTACTTTGTCATAATGGGGCACTCAAAGTATACAAAACTTTTTTAAAGTAGAATGGAATAATATTTTTTCTAAAACATCCCAGTTTAAACACTTCTTTTAAAAATAAATAACTATACATGAGTTTATTCATGCCTTTTCTTTACCACCACACCATTTGTGTTAGATACATGGTACGAGCTTCTTAGATTATTTCCGATCTTGTGTAAGAAGTGGTTTGTGAATATAAATCCCTATATTCCCCCTCTATTGTATAATTCATTGGACATTTATATTGAATTTGATTGAATAAAGTTATATTATATTATTTATAAATATAATAGATTTATAACTAGATTAATTAATTTATTGATCTAGAACTAGACGAATTAATCCATTAATTTACTATTAATTCTACACAAATGTGTAAATAAAACGTGAGAGTATCCTACATCAAGCATACATAGATTTTAAAAAGACCTATGATTTAGTGGGGAAAAAAAAAAGTTATTTTAGTTAAGGTTGGGATACGGTACCCAGAAAAGTGTGTCAAGCGAATTGAGGTTTGTTTTACAGATACGCGCGTGCATGGCATATTACGGTTTGGATGCCACATCTGATGCTGTCGAAATACATAATGGATTGAAACAAGGGGATGCACTTTCCTCGTTACTTTTTAATCGAACTTTAGAATATACTATTATGGTAATGCAATAGTGTAAGGAAGGTTTGACATTAAACGGTACAGTGCAGCTATAAGGACACCTATGTATATGTTTTTTCATTTATTTTTAAGATATTTAACGTGCACTTTCTGAACTGACAGATTATACCAGAACACGACTTACAAGATAATTTAAAGACTAGGAAAGGCACATCATCCAACTTTTGGCCGTTAGTTCATCACTGTGGAAAGGGGAACCTACATTTAACTAATACAGTTTTTCGCCCACACCAGGTATTGAACCGGGGACTCTTATTTCAGTAGAAATACATTATACTGACTGAAATAAGGAGTTGGACCATATTATTTAAATTTGTTAGATAATAGTAATTAGGTTGTTGCAAGAAATGCAGAAATGTTACTAGAGGTTAGTAATAAATGGGATTGGAGGTGAGTGCTGAAAATACTAACTAGGCCTATATAATCACACAGAGAACCCTGATTGGGGACAATAGTTTAGAGAATACAGTGAGCAACTTATAATTTGGTATGGTTAATGAGTTTATATTTAGGAACAATTTTAATTAGCAATAGCGATATTATAGTGAAAATATCTAAAATAGTTTGTTTTCAGTAGACTTTTAAATTAATTTACCTTAGGAAATTAAAGGTAAATTATTCATCATCATATAAAAAAAACACTCTCAATTTTCTATTTTAAACAAAATTGGTACAGATGATGTTTTTAAAAATATTAAAAATTTACAAAAATCAATCTTCAGTAAATTACCATACCAAAAACAAAGTATACATAGTTATTTGGAAGAGACCGCACTCTAGATATCCGTTTAAACAAAATCAATAGCTAAACAAGTTTAAAAATTAGTCATCATAGAACCATCCTTAAAAATGTTCCTTGAAAACACCAATATACAGTGTTACTTTTAATGCCAAGCACTTCCAATAGACCCATTTGCAACCAAATCATTAAAGCAATTTTTAAAATACTTGGATTTCTTAAGAAATTACTCTTTTGTAAACTACCCTTAAATGAGTTCTTACTCAAATAATGTCAATACGGTTCATTTTTTCACGACAAACACTACCAATATACACAATTTTTAAAACATCTTTAAGACCAATATAAGCATTTTCAAATTTTTGAAAGATTATTTATCAGTAAACTACCCATAAATGAAACTTTACCCCCAAAAAATTATGTGTTATTTTTCATAGCTCACCACATGATTTACAGATGTAGACTTTGAACGATATTGCTGGAGCTATTCTCGAAATATTTAGAATTTTCAAAAAATAGCCTTTACTTAACTACCCTTTTACGAATCTTTTGCCCAGAAACTAATGTTATAGTGCTCTTTGTGATATCAAACAAATCCAAATACTATGTATCTTAAAATCGTTAGAGCCATTTTAGAAAAAATTTAGATTAAAAAAAATAATCCGTCTTCAATCAGTAAAATACCCTTAACAAAGGGTTGGCGTGAAAAAAAATTATTTAATGGTATAGCCCTATAAATTATTAATATCAAATATGAACAAAATCTATCGAACAGTTTTCGAAACCCTAGTCAGGGAAATACTGAAAAACAGACAGACACGGAGATAGGCATAATTGTGAAAATCACCTTTTCGAGTTCGAACACACATACAACGTAAAGATTAATTATAATCTCAAGATAGATTTTTTTCGAGATAGTATTACTTTCTCTTGGCTCGGAAAGGTAAAAGTGTTAAGTTCAATTATTGCCACAAGTTTCTCTTTAGATTTGTGAGTGAGCTAGTGCAACATTTTTATATTTCGCATGCCAAGTTTCAACCGTTGAAATCAGTGGGGTGGCCGTATATTTAGCAGTGCCGGAACGCAAGGTCGTAGCAACTCCAAAGTAGAAGAGGCCGCCCGCCGCGGGCAAATTTTTTTTCACAAACATATATGCATCTGGAATCTCTTTGGAGCATTTTTTTAATGGTTATTAAGGTTGAAACTTACTTAGTGCACTTCCCCTAAAATTCCAAGAATTCGCATAGAGCAGAGCAGAGTAAACTTCATCAGAATTTATTGATTCATAGTATGACAAACCGTTTTAACATACAGTAATATTAATGTAAAATCCATTAGTTAACTTAAAATTGCATAGTATAAAACTTCACTAAAAAAATTTATTTTGAATATTTTTCCACGAAAATCAGTGCCGCAACAGAGTTCCCACGAGTTCCCGCTCCACTACACCCCTGGTTGAAATGAAATGTTATTTCTTAAAAAATAATTTCATCAAAAAATATATTGTATAAGGATTTTTTTTCTTCTTTTCTCTTAGTGTATATATATATATATATTAGTATAGCTCTGAACTTGAAAACGGACATATGCTTCACTTGGCACCAACCTCTCTTTGACCCACACACAAGTTTGACCCTATAAGATTTAATTATTTTACTCTTTTTGAAGTTTTCGCGTATCCCTCTAAATTGGCCATCCAGTTGGCATTAGTTCACAGGAAGTGATAGACGATGAACAGAAAACAAGAAATGAAAGAAAGAAATACAGACACGTGTTATTTATTTTGTTTTCTTAGCATGTCCACCTTATTTTTAAGTCAAAACATCAAAGTGTATAACTCCAATAGTGTGATGGCTTATAGTTAGTTGTACATAGACAATTCATTATTTTAATAATAACATTTCGAAAGAATGTATCCGAATTTATGTAGGTATAATTTCGCTGTTTTGTTTTTTTAAGTACTATAGAAACTTTATTTTTGCAACAGTGCTGTAATGTTGCTTTGAATAAAACTTCCCATTGTCAAAATTTGAATAGTTTTTTTTAGTGATGCCTTAACACAAGGTTTATTTAATGATGTATTATACCCTAAGCGGAAATTTTTAATTACTACTTTCACCTCCAAAACTATCAACGTCTGGATCTAAAGGGTATGTGCTGGTAGAGTAAATAAGAAGAAATATATTTGTACTAGAGTGTTTGAAAACTAGGTGATTAGGCAAATATTTGGTCCATAAAGTGTGACACTGCCCTTATTCGCAACTGAATTAAGGCCGGTGCACAACAGTAATTTAAAAAATCCAAAAGGTAAAGGGACATATTTGCAGAGGAGCCGATAGGATAATCTCAAGCTAATTAGACCCTACATTGGCCCATTTGTCTTCTTGTTTCCCCGAACCCACTCCTCAAATATTTAATTATTTTAAATATTACCAGGTTCCTCAACTATCAGTGTGGGATTTCAAGTATGAACGTGAAGTGTTAAGAAATAGCATAAGATAAACGGGAGATTATTTATTGATATAAATGAATAGATATTAAACATGAACAATATAACTATATATATATATATATATAAAACAACAAAGTACATAGGTACGGGAGATTATCAATAGTTTACAATTAGTTACTCGAGAGATTTACAACCCTTACAAATTGAAAATATAAGAACGTGCTATTCTTATAAGTCGCTAATACTATTGAAAAGATATTTCCAAAACATTTATCTATAGGCATATAATATTACCAAATTTACAAGACAAGTTTCCAAGCTTGACGGGCTATAAGTTGATATCATAGTAACCTTGACAACCTAAGAATAATTACAAACAATATGGCGTCATGCACCAGATGAGTATTAATCCATAATCGAATTTCTAACGATACGTCGTCTTGTTTACATCGACAAACATAGCGACATGTAAGCTCAAAAGGGGATTTACCGTTAATCAAAAATAAAATAAATATGAGGATTGTAAGCCATAATATACCAAAAAAAGATTAAATAATCAAGTAATCCATAAATTTTGTGGTCTATTAATTTGCCGAAAAAGTATTTTGCAATACAACAGCCGAAATTGAATTTATGTACCTTTTATAATATCCAGGATACCTAAGTGTGTCCAGAGACAGTATCCAGCCGAGAGTGACATATCAATCTGAGTTACATCATTATATACGCTCATATTCAGGCTCGAAAAGAAGGAAGAGGGGTATGGAAAACAGAGGTGAACACACAACAAAGAAGAGTGGAAGGGGTAACTAGATGGGGGTAGAACATTCGAGCATCTTGTGGACGGAGTCAGAACAACAGTTTTTTGGACACATCACCGTCTTTTAACGGATGTACGTCATACTCTCCCAGCATGCCTTATAATAAATCATAGTTCGAGCATACACACAGTTTGCTTGTTTAGTCAGTTGTTGATTTTCTCGCGGCATGTTGTGTTGGTACGGGAAGTACACTTGGGAGGGGCCACTACTGAATGGGGCAATGGTGAGTTCACTCACGATTATTATTATTATTATTAGAGACCAGTCTTGTACATTTTTCACTGTTTAATAGCTTTTATGCCAACAAATGCTACAAAAGAAATTAGGATATGGGGGAGGGGGGCAGAATAAAGAGGTTATATTACGATGAGTTACATACCTTGTAATTATCACAAGATATTGTAAGGATGATAAAATCTCTTAAGTCACTGTGGGCAGGATATGAAGCGTGAATGGGAGATTCTAGAACAGTGTTCATGATATTGGCTGGCAAACTCAATGGTAAGAGGACAAGATTGAGAGATAGGTGTCATATTTTTGTAAGTGCGGTAATGAACTTTAAAGTTTAGAACTCGAGATTTTGATAAATTTCAACGTTTCATGATAACCTGAGGCTGAAAAAGTTGTTTTTGCGATGTCATCTGTCTGTTTGTATCTCAGCCTAGAATCGAAGCTGTTTTACCAATCGGACAGAAACTTGGTAAATAGGATTTTCACAGGGCTCTCCGGTTTTTAACCCCTTCAATAAACTACCCTTGTTAAACACAAGGTTAGTTTATTGAAGGGGGGGGGGGAAGAGACTTTTTTCCCCTACAAATGCGCTCTAATGATTTTTTATTAAAATATTAGGTATTGTTTAACATTAAAGATAAAATGGCTACTCTCATTTTTCCATGAAAATTACTTTAAGGGTATTTTATATCGGCAGAAATAATCAATTTTGATCATACCTATGCAACCTTAAGATATATGAATTTACTTATCATTATGAAGTTGTGATATTACTAGAAATTAAAATAATTTGATTTTAAATCCTTTTATTTTATAAAACCAAAAGTTTCTGCACTATAGGCATGTATGTTGTTGTTTTTTGGAGCTTTGACAGTAATTTAACTTGTTTGTTATACTTTTTTATCAAAGTTTTTGTAAAATTGTATAGTATATTTTATGTATGTTCTTTGGTGGAGTGTTTCTGCAATAATGTAGTATATGATTTTGTTTCCCAAACTTTGAGTTTTTGGTAAATGTTCACAACTGAAGTGGGTGCCACATGTTACGGTAAATTCTGTTTATCACTCTTTTTATAATTCATTGACACTGTCAAATAACATTAAACAAAAAAAACATCACTCTATTTTAACCACCTTCTCAAACTCATATAAGGAATTTTAGAATCGTCCTCACCGAAAATACCAAGAAAAAAAATCGATCCCTTTACCCTAGTGCCTCTCATTATATAGGCCCTTACTAAATCAACGATGTCGCTAACGCTGAGCCAGCCCTCCCGGTCGTTAAACTTATCGCTATTCTCTGTAATAATTGCAGCTATCGAGCTGCAAGCTGAATCGGTCTACTTCTTGACATTGTTTTATACCAGGCGACTAGAAATAAATAACAAGACCTGCTGTCAAAACTTTGTTTCCGCGCAGTAAATTTAGTGCTGAATCGCAAAGTTAGTGACTGGGATAGTCCTGTAGAGGGGGAGTGGCAGCAAGAATAATAGAAGATAGTCTGCGAGCAGTGAATTGGAATAAAACGGACTCTAGGGTGAGGGGTGGGGGGGTTGAGGGTTCTGGTGAGGTTTCGGTAATGGTAAATGGAGAAGGGGGAGTGGGGGGCCTACGAGAGGAAGTCAAATAGGGGAAGGGGTAGAGAAGTAGCGTTAGGATCATAAGCTCTAGCTTCCCTCCTCCAACCCCTTAAAATCCTCTACATATACACCCCTTACCATAGAACAAAGAGCTGGTGTGACTACTTGCTGGAAGGTACACCAGTCACACCCATATATCAACCAAGACAGTGTGCCCCCCCATCTTCAAGCCCCCACTAAAACCGAAGGGGGCCCTATTTACCTTCTGCTGTCACACTTCTACCGGGTGAATGCCATTCTAACGGGGATTCCAAGGGACCCCTTTTGGTCTACGTTAAATATGAGAGAATTGGAGGAGGTAAGGCGAGTCAAGTTGAGTCGAATTGAGAAATCACTCCATCATTTAATATAAATTTTACGTCATTTTGATAAAAAAAAATTGTGACTTTGCCCTCATCTTCCTGTCTTTGTGGCTCAATGGTTAGAATGACTGACCACAACTTTTCGATTGCAATCACTGCTGGGACAGGTATTTATTATTTATACATGGGATCGTTCTGCTATTTAAGCATTTATTTAGAAATTAAGATTTAAGTTGGTAGTGTAGGGGACGCAAGAATTGATCCGTGTTTTTGGAGTTTTTATAACAAAACCATTTTCCTGCCAAAATATACCCAAATATTGCTCCAGTAGAAAAATAGAGTTTAATTTCTTCACACGGTGATATCAACAGTTGTTAAATTAATATGTCATGAGCATAGTGGCATTTGACGAGAAAAAAATTTAATTAAGAGAAAAGGTTGTCATTAAATTTCTGGACAACATTTACAGATATTAAAAAAATGTCGATATCACCATGTGAAGAAAATTATGCTCTATGTTTCTATTAGTAATATATTTGTTTTTTATTTTTACCAAAAAAATTATATTTTAATATAAAAACTGCTAAATTATTATTATTAGCAGCGCGTCTTACTACCCGTTCGGGTTATACGCACTTACGCTAATGAGTAATGGTAGGGTGACTGTGAGATGAAATGAAGGACATACAGTTTAACATGGAATTCGAACCACGGTGGAGGCCTGGCATTCCCCACATTCACAAGATGTCTTGTCAGAGGTGAAGGAAGTGTTTGGTAATCAGATAAATCTGTGGCAGGACCGAGGATTGAACCCCGGCCACCAGCATAGAAGTCTGACACCTTACCCCTAGACCACCGGGTCACCAAAAACTGCTAAAATACTGCCCTCAGCTCACGATTCCTACAATCTCACCTTAAGGTACACTTTTTTTAACCAACTGATTAATGGTAGATCAGTAAACAACTTACAAAAAATAATTTCTTCATACTGTCTTTCTCATTACATGTACAGTGTATATGCATTTAATGAAACTAATTTAATTCAAATAAGTAAGATAGAATTTAGATTAAATTTACCAGCCATTGCGTGGAGAGAGAGAGAGAGAGAGAGAGAGAGAGAGAGAGAGAGAGA